>MCJB01049459.1:0-59602 GCA_002018475.1 Nicotiana obtusifolia | reverse complement strand
AATTATGTCACAATATGTTGAGGGAACAAAGCCCATGCGAAAACAATCAATAAATACTAAGAAATCCCAAAATTAGCAAAACCCAAGCCCCGGGCCCACTTCACGAAGTTCAAAAATTTTCACATCAACGGGTTCCTTATCTCTCCACGAGTTCACCCATATAAAAATTATCAAATTCCGACATCGGGTTGGCTTTCAAATCTTAAATTTTCGTTCTTGGAAGATTTGGAAAAAAAAAATCTTATTTTTCTTCCATAGATTCATGGATTTATGATGTAAATGAGTATGGAATCATGATCTATGAAGGATTTATGATAAAGAACACTTACCTCCTTCAAATTTGTGGAAAACCTTCTAAAAATCGCCCAAACCGAGCTCCCCCAACTCTATTTTGTCAAAATGGCCAAAACCCCCGTTTTTATAGTGCTTTTCTGCCTCGGGCGCCACAGGTGGCGCCGGGCGCTGCCTGTGGCGCTGGTTCCAGTATCTCTGGGCGCTAACGATTTTTCCCTGACACAAAAATGGGCATAACTTTCTCATACGATGTCCGAATTGCACTATTCTTTTTGCTATGACTCCGAAATTTTGATACGGATCTAATGCTTCAGTTAAAACTGAATTTGGAGTCCATCTGCATAATATGATACCACTTATTCTTGAAGAGACGACATTGACACATTCTTGAAATCCCCAAGTTAAACTCCATCAACCATCCAAAAATCCATTCAAGGCCCTCGGGACTTCAACCAAATATATCAATTAAAACATCATATGGACTTAGTCGAGGCCTCAAATCCCATCAAACAACGCTAAATACACGAATCATACCCCAATTCAAGCCTAATGAAACTAACAAATTCCAACTTCTACATTCGATGCCGAAACCTATCAAATCGAGTCCGATTGACCTCAAATTTTGCACACAAGTCATAAATGACATAACGGACCTATGAAGATTTTCAGAACTGGATTCCGACCCCGATATCAAAAAGTCAACTCCTCGGTCATACTTTCCAAAAATCTTCTATTTTCCAACATTCGCCAAAATGCGTTGAATTATTCTATAGACTTCCAATTTCAAATACGGAAATACGCCTAAGTCCGAAATCACCATACGAAGCTATAGCAACTCTCCGAATTCCATTCCGACCCTCGGATCAAAATCTCGCCTAACAACCAGAAATCGCCAAAATACTAACTCCACCAATTCAAGCCTAATTCTACACCGGACCTCCAAAACCAATTCCGATCATACTCCTAAGTCATAAATCATCTCCCGAAACTAATCGAATCGTCGGAATTCATATCCGAGCCCTCTAAATTATAAGTCAACATCCGGTTGACTTTTACAACTTAAACCTTCTTAAAAGAGACTAAGTGTCTCATTTCTTACCAAATCTACTCCGAACGCAAACCATTCAACGTGATTACATAAAATACGGATAACGAAGCATAATGAGACGGAAAATGGGGAAAACGGAGCGGTAACTCACGAGACGACTAGCCGGGTCGTCACATTCTCCCCTACTTAAACAAACGTTCATCCTCGAACGTGCTAAGGACTATTCCAAGGACATTAAATTTCTAAGTGTATTATTACACACACTTGTGGGCGATTCTATGTCACCGTAAATTTTAACATGGATCCGACAACGCCTTCTCAATTGAAGATTAGTTCTTTTATCCACATTTATAAACTTCAAAGCCAAATTTCTCACAGCCCAATTAATTCAACCTCCGCATGTTGGTCTCAACCGGCCGTAGCAAACTTGTGCTTGCGCGCCCATCATATGTATGCCTATAACCACGTCTCTGGTCCTAATAGCTGTTCATAATTAATCCCAGCATCGTCAATTAACCTCATTTTAACCAAAACCTCGTTTTCAAATTTCCACAACTCTGACAGTAATGCACGAGGCATGAAGACCTCATAATCATTTACTCGAATTAACGAGTCACATTTAACGCCACATGGACACTCCCCTTGTAGGCTAAAATTCAATAATTACAGTACGAATATGGCAAAATATGCACGAAAACACATAGAAGAATTATCAAATAAGCCTAACAGACATGGCTCCCTATCAGTACTATAGTACAAATTTAATTTAACATAGGGAGAATTTAAAACACATAAATTTTCGTCACAAGGATCTCGTCCTTATATAACTTCCACCGTGGCTCATAGCCCAGTTTAAGCTTTTCACATCATATTAAAAATGCGAGGATCTCGTCCTCAACTCTGAATCACAAGTAATATGCACATTGTGCCAACCGAAATCTATCTATTTCTCCTTTAAAAGTAATTTCCTTTAATCGAAATCATGACATATAAGGAACTCCCATACCGGTAGGGCATATATTCATAAAGCTTTAATCAATTATCCCGAAATTACATCAAAACCCACTGTAGTGAGTAACAGAAAGTCAGTTTTGGACTCATAGCCCTCAATAGTGTACAAAAGAAAAATGATAGACACGGCTAAGACCATCAAAATCTCCCAACAGGGATAAACACAGTAGTAGAGTGCAAATTCACAAACTCACCATATAAGTCGATTGCCCATAATAACATCCTCCGACCACAATAGCTGAAATTTCAGGAATCTGGTGCCCGCAACACATCTCATGACGCATATAAATCCTATTGCAACTCTCGCAATACTGCCACGACGAAAGAAAAGTGTAGAAACTCGTAGCCACCTACCGAATCAATAATTCATGGAGTCTCTCATCCTGTCAAGAGCCATTACTTCATTTTGAACTGAATATCGATGTTTCCTTTTAAAGTGCCTTATATAAATCTGATTTCACAGATTCCAGCTCCAATAAATCTCGTCTCACCTGGTGTAAGCTGCTCATGCAATAAGCCGCCTCAAACACCGACTCAGATCTCATATGGCGCCATCAATGCGCCGACAAGCTACAATTTGAACATGACACATAAAGAGAAACGAACTCTGGAAAAGAAGTATCCAGCCTGCATAACATTCCACAAGCACGCCAAGTGCTAAAATACCACCCTAGGGAGACGGATAGCTCCATACGCTACAAAACACAAGCACGGCTAAAGTGCAATAAATGACCTACATCTGAGAGTCATCCTACTCATATAATACCACCAACAATAATAATTCTGTAAAGCCAACCAAGAGTCCGCAAATCAATACACAAAGCCTCTTATACAGGACACCATTCCTAGGTGACACTAAAGAAAATGCCAGCTTACTCTGAACAACTGAATTCTTCCCTACTTATCCGTGCTCATGACATTCTTGTCAACACTAAACCCCAACATTGATCCTCATCTTCCAATTCCCATGCTGCTCACTGCACCTATCGTGCCGCTAAGCGAGAGTAAAAGAATTTTCTCATAATCCCTGAACTACTAGTAGAATGAACACTTCATTGGCTAGAACCCCTGTCACTCAACTCATTTCAGAAGAACTATGGAAACACGCAACTGAATTCCCATAACCACAGAAAATACCATCCTCAAGTTGTGGTCCAAACCATCATGACTCTTCCGGAGTCCATTCACACAACAAGGCCATTCGAAGCAAATATCTGCCAAACCAATCAAGTCATGGTGGCTATCGGACCTGCACGTACAACCACATACCGCATGTAAAACTTCACACGCCGAAGGAACTAATCATTGCCACCATCACACCGATTAAACCATCACTAACCGACCCAACTTCTTTCAATTTACTCTGGACCTGACTTAGAAATATAATAGCTCCATTCACAACATAGTGAACTCAATTCGCACTCACCTCGAGTGACCCGAATCGTGAGACCACATCGTCTCAATACTCACGAACCATCTCATAACCTCCTTATGTGCTCAATATTATCTCAGACTGGTACACCCATTGCTGCGAATCCGAAGCTATTTCTTCCTTTCCTCCAATACTGCACCGTATACCTGATGGTAACATGGAATATTCCAAGTTTCATTCGCAATCCACTGTGAAGACTCGATCCTTAACCACACATCGGACCCGAAATCTTAGGCACTGGACTTTAATTCTTGAATCCACTAGGACCATTATCGAGAGCCAATTACTCTGACCTAGTGCCGAAGATAACCAACTCCAACGCTCTACTAGCACATGACAACCTCTCGAAGAAGCAACCGACTGCGCTCTTTTCCATGTACATCACGTCCACAAAACATAAGCTCCGATTCTTTCCCAAAAACCTGAACATGCATCGATAACGCCGAAAATAGCACACACCGATCTAGTTCTTTGCTGAATTACCCCTAATACTTCCTTTTTTTTCTTAGTCATAAGTAATCTGCCAACGTACGGATAACCAAAAACCCCACAGGAAGACAACCACGCAATCCAATTGTAAATGGTGGGGCTCCCCCTACTTAACTCTAAGCCACCTTCACATAATGTAGAGCCCACGACAATTCCTCCATTCTCAATTACCATGATCTCGCACCATTAACCCGACAGACTTCTCGAAGTCTTTGTTAAGCTTTTCATGAACATCCTGGATCACAAATCATAGTCACGCACTCGACCTCTTACAGGGTAGCAAGCAATATACCTCGCAGAAGCTTCATCAACATCATGCAACCGCTGACCAGCTCACAGGAGATACCCACCTGTGGAATTCCTTACTGACATCTTCTAACGATGCTGCACAGGGTACAACTACCCCGTAATCAGCAAATTCTGCTGTATAAGTCTGCTCCTTCCTATTGACATCAACTGAAAGTTCAACAATACTTTACGAACTCAAGTCATATTGCACCTGAAACGATAATCAGATCTTCACACCCCTATTCATTTCAAACAAACTCTTTTCCGCTATATTCGATCTTTCTTCATACAACGACCATCACTCCAAATAAAATACGTAGTCCAAATCACCTTCCATCACGATTCCCAAACCGTTCTACACTTTCTCAAGGCACGCGGCTATCCTACCACAAAATCCATATGCTAATTTGTCACTCTTATTTCGGTTAAACCATCTCCTTTAAGCAACTTTTCAACCTCTACTTCTCATACTTGGCTTGCTAGTACTTCAACTACCGTGAAACACTTCCTGCCATGTCGTTCCTCATACTTCGCTGCTCACGTGCTGCATAAAATCGAAATCCATCACTGTAGCACCCGAACCAATAAAATGTTACCGACTCTAAGCCTCTTCGAAGATTATCTTTCTCGAGCCATCCCCATTAGAGATACTAATTCGATTCGAACCGCTGCACACAGCTATCCCTGGCAACCACCCCTCAGGCACCATTTCACAGCACCATGCCCCGAAGGCAAAAACCCAAGAAGACCGTAACACCGACGAACCATAATGCGTTCAAACAAGGACGACGACACCGCATCACATTGAAAATTCCATCATGCTTGAAAGTATCCAGTCTTGTTACTTCATTAACCAAACATGGACATCTATAGTCCGACTGCCTTTCCTTCGCTAGAATTAAATGCAGAACCTCTAAATCATACACTGAGAAATCCTCCTTTCGAGTCATTCACTGCCGCGTTCCATATATAAGCACTTTACCATTTCACCAACATTGTATGACAACAACGCATAGACATCGTAGCAATTCGTGCACGGTCTCAAAACAATAGAAGATACAGATATTAAGCTGGAACATAAGAACATCCTTCCACAAGACAGCGATAATAGCCTGCCCGAACACGCATCTGGCACCACGTCCGTAATACCACTACAACTCTTCGACGCCTAATTGATAACAAGCGCTTCGCGCCGCATAAGATTGAGTAGGAAGGAAATAAAGGCATAAGCCTCAATAGAATCAAACCGCACAATAAGAATATCAA
This sequence comes from Nicotiana obtusifolia, assembly GCA_002018475.1. Classification (NCBI taxonomy): domain Eukaryota; kingdom Viridiplantae; phylum Streptophyta; class Magnoliopsida; order Solanales; family Solanaceae; genus Nicotiana; species Nicotiana obtusifolia. The sequence continues at coordinate 53,774 of MCJB01049459.1, read as the reverse complement.
GAATATGAACTTTTTTCCTAAAAGGTTCTGCAACCTCTCGAAGATAAATACAGACGTCTTCGTACCGATCCGCGAGACTCTACTAAACCCGCTCATGACTCATGAGACCTATGTAACCAAGGCTCTGATACCAAGCTGTCACGACCAAAAATCCCAACCTGGTCGTGATGGCGCCTCTCGTGAAGACAAGGCCAGCCAATTCGAATCATAACTCATTTTAAGCAGTTAATTTAACAAGAGAACAACACAATATAGCTTAATAGCAGTCATTTGCGGAAAAACACAGTGAACCATCCCCACTACAGCCCAAACTGGGGTGTCACAAAGTCATGAGCAACTAATGAAAACCTAATAACAAAATTTCTATTACAATATCTCTGGCACAATTAGTTGGAGAAAGTGGAAATAACAATATAAAGAGATACGGGGTTGTGGATGCCAACAGCTACCTCGTAGTCTCTGAGTCACCGCTCTGACAATCGTAGTCAATGCCTCGGAGCGGAGTCAATAACGCCTGAATCTGCACACATGGTGCAGGGAGTAATGTGAGTACTTCCAACTCAGTGAGTAGCACATATAAATAATGACTGAAAGTAAGGAAACACATAAAGTACAAGGCAATGCGTAATAAAGCAGTAAATCATTATTTGAAAACAGTAAATCAATAAGAAATCATTTAAAAATCTTCCTAGCTCTGGTTACTAGTTGTCATTGTTACCAACTGTAATATTCCTGGGCTCAGTATCAATCTCACAGCTTTGGTTACCGGTTGTCATTGTTACCAACCGTAACCTATAGTTATCATTGTTACCCCTGTATTATCTCTGGTTACCAGTTGTCATTGTTACCAACTGTAACCTACAGTTGTCATTGTTACCAACTGTAATATCTCTGGTTACCGGTTGTCATTGTTACCAACCGTAACCTACATTTGTCATTGTTACCAACTGTATTATCTCAGGGTACCCTACGCTCACTAGGAGTGTACAGACTCCGGGAGGGGCCCCTTACGGCCCAAGCGCTATATCAAGCCACATTTTGGCATACATCTAGGCCCTCGGCCTCATATCAATCAAGCCACCTCGTGGCGTATATACAGTATCTCAGGTCCTCGGCCTCATATCACTCAGTAAAACCTCACGCCTGGCCCTCGGCCGCACTCAGTCAGAAAATCATCACAAGCCCCTCGGGCATAGTAAAACTGTAGTTCTTAGCCCAAACATCATCTCAAATATTGTGTAAATCCCAAAACTGAGTAAAATGTGGCTGAGTTGTACAACAGTGGAAACAACATGACTGAGTTCAAGTAATAAGTACAAATAGTGAGGAAATAGTGATAAAAATCCCCGGAGGGTTCAAACAATTTGCACGAAGCCCAAATATAGCAATCAGCCCAAAACATGATGATATCAAATAGGTTTCAATCAAATATGTAGTAAAAATCATCAACCGGAACGGACCAAGTCACAGTCCCAGTAGTAAACGATCCCACGCTCATCATCGAGCATGTGCCTCACTTCAATATAGCACTACGATGTGCAAATCCGGGGTTTCGAACCCTCAGGACATCATTTACAATCACTACTCACCTCGAACCGGCTAAATTTCTAGCCCACGATGCCTTTGCCCTTCGAATTGGCGTCCACGTGCATCGAATCTATCCAAATTCAGAACAATTATGTCACAATATGTTGAGGGAACAAAGCCCATGCGAAAACAATCAATAAATACTAAGAAATCCCAAAATTAGCAAAACCCAAGCCCCGGGCCCACTTCACGAAGTTCAAAAATTTTCACATCAACGGGTTCCTTATCTCTCCACGAGTTCACCCATATAAAAATTATCAAATTCCGACATCGGGTTGGCTTTCAAATCTTAAATTTTCGTTCTTGGAAGATTTGGAAAAAAAAATCTTATTTTTCTTCCATAGATTCATGGATTTATGATGTAAATGAGTATGGAATCATCCGATTTATGAAGGATTTATGATAAAGAACACTTACCTCCTTCAAATTTGTGGAAAACCTTCTAAAAATCGCCCAAACCGAGCTCCCCCAACTCTATTTTGTCAAAATGGCCAAAACCCCCGTTTTTATAGTGCTTTTCTGCCTCGGGCGCCACAGGTGGCGCCGGGCGCTGCCTGTGGCGCTGGTTCCAGTATCTCTGGGCGCTAACGATTTTTCCCTGACACAAAAATGGGCATAACATTCTCATACGATGTCCGAATTGCACTATTCTTTTTGCTATGACTCCAAAATTTTGATACGGATCTAATGCTTCAGTTAAAACTGAATTTGGAGTCCATCTGCATAATATGATACCACTTATTCTTGAAGAGACGACATTGACACATTCTTGAAATCCCCAAGTTAAACTCCATCAACCATCCAAAAATCCATTCGAGGCCCTCGGGACTTCAACCAAATATATCAATTAAAACATCATATGGACTTAGTCGAGGCCTCAAATCCCATCAAACAACGCTAAATACACGAATCATACCCCAATTCAAGCCTAATGAAACTAACAAATTCCAACTTCTACATTCGATGCCGAAACCTATCAAATCGAGTCCGATTGACCTCAAATTTTGCACACAAGTCATAAATGACATAACGGACCTATGAAGATTTTCAGAACTGGATTCCGACCCCGATATCAAAAAGTCAACTCCTCGGTCATACTTTCCAAAAATCTTCTATTTTCCAACATTCGCCAAAATGCGTTGAATTATTCTATAGACTTCCAATTTCAAATACGAAAATACGCCTAAGTCCGAAATCACCATACGAAGCTATAGCAACTCTCCGAATTCCATTCCGACCCTCGGATCAAAATCTCGCCTAACAACCGGAAATCGCCAAAATACTAACTCCACCAATTCAAGCCTAATTCTACACCGGACCTCCAAAACCAATTCCGATCATACTCCTAAGTCATAAATCATCTCCCGAAACTAATCGAATCGTCGGAATTCATATCCGAGCCCTCTAACTTATAAGTCAACATCCGGTTGACTTTTACAACTTAAACCTTCTTAAAAGAGACTAAGTGTCTCATTTCTTACCAAATCTACTCCGAACGCAAACCATTCAACGTGATTACATAAAATACGGATAATGAAGCATAATGAGACGGAAAATAGGGAAAACGGAGTGGTAACTCACGAGACGACTAGCCGATCGTCACAATATGAGTATTCTTGTTGTTTCTTAGTTATATACCTTATTTGCACACATGTTCTCAGTCATGATACGATATCCGTATATGATATCTCCATCTCATTACTTCTGATTTGATTCTTCACATGTTGTTGATACCACTTAAGGGTAATACTATTAAACTGAGAGTTTGAGATGTGTTTATTTGAGACTTGAACGACAAATGACTGAGTTTGGGGCCTTGAGCCGGTTTGGTACTGATTTTGAGGTGACGCGTACGCCAGGACCTTATTGGGCTAAGTGTTATTATTTTGGGGCAACGCATGCACCAGGCCTCACTATTGGGCTAAAGATTATGATCAACGCTTGGGTAGGATCCGCCCCTTTGGAGTCTGACATGCCAGTACTGGGCGCATGCACAGTATTTCATATACGTGCTTGGTGATGGTTAGTTATGCCAGGCACTCGTATAGTGCTATGTGTAAATATTCTTGATGGATGCCTGTGACACTGTTGATTGACATGTATACTTGACATGTAGGCATAGAGATATACTTTCCTCATGCTAACTGATACTTGATCTGCTTTATCTATGTTGGGCTTCAACTGTTATACTTGAAAGCATGCCCAAATTTCTGAAAGTGAACAAGCTGAACTTGATATCATTGAACTATTGTTTCTACGATTTATCCTTTATATTCTGAACTGCGGTTATTGGTATTGACATTTGACTATTGTTCTGGCTCGTCACTACTTTCAACCCAAGGTTAGTGTTGTTACTTATTGAGTACATTAGGTCAATTGTACTCATACCACACTCTGCACTTCGTGTGCAAATCCAGGTGCATCCAGTCGAGGTGATTTTCAGGCTTGAGTTGTTGCCAGCTATTGGGAGACCATGAGGTAGCTGCCAGGTCCTTGAAGTTCTTTTTCTGTTATTCTCTATCCTTACTGCTGTCATATTAAGACGGTTGTATTAGAGGATTTTTCTTGTACCTTGTTATTCAGTACTGCTCGTGTACTCGTAGACACCAGATTTTGGGATTGGTTGTAGCAACATTAAGGTTTTATTCTCAGATACTTTAAGACATTCCTCTGTTGAGTTTTTAGACCATGTTTAATCGATTTCATTATTATTAGGTGACTATTGTCTTACCTAGTGGGTTAGGTTAGGTGCCATCACGACTTGTGAATTTTGGGTCATGACAGTAGAATAGGTGGTTACACTCTAGCAACTCATTTATGGCTCAAAACAGGTTATTGAGACCTTTTGACACTTTATTTTTTTGATTTTTTTATTAAGAAAAAACACCACTAAGCACCCAGCTTATTGATATATTTGCTAAAAAAATGCCATTCAAAAAATTAGATACTTTAAGTAGTAGAATATAATTATAAAAAAATTTAAAAATGTTATTTTTGACCTAAATAGAAAATATAGGGTAGTACTACAAATAATGCGTAAATGATATAAAAATGCAATGTATTTATGGAAAATGGTATAAAATGTCATAAATATATGAATAAAATACGAAGAAAAATATAAATAATTAGTTTGGACAACTGATCACTCATAAGTAATTTTAAGGAAATAATAAATAAATTATCTATCAATTATAAATGCTAGAATCAATTAAAAGTGCTTATAACATAAAATGAAACTTGTTTGCATAAAAAACTCCACAATGATAATTTAAAAAATGCCGTGAAGATATATATATTGATATTTAAAACATGTCATGGGGTAATAATTCATGAAAAGATCCTATAAATAATACATTAAAAATATATATAAAATACACCATAAAATATATCAACCCACAATTGAGTATCAATAACTGCCCCTCTTTACCGGGAATGGTGGAAGAATTGTTGGGTAAAGACATCAAGATAATGGTCAATTATGTCAAGATGAGATGTTTTAAAATATGGGGGCGGAATCTTGGTACTAGAGCTGCCTACCTATCCATGGTTTTAAGGGAAATTGTGTAGTTCTAGATCTAAAAGCGAATGAGACCTATGGAGTTATTAAGAAAGACTGCATGCTTTAAGAAATGATTTTCATTTAATAGGACGGTATCATGAATATTTGATATCACAGAAGGAAAGAACAGGTGGAAATAAGGTGAAATCAATTGTTACAAATGCGTAACGCAATATGATTGGGAACGGCTTCGGAAAAGGAAACGCTCGACTATCAATTGGCGGTTCTTTAGGGATACTAAAGGAATGTAAAATTTAAACGGAAACCAGAGTGGGAATTGCTCCCGTCTGAAGACTGTTTACGCTTTGTGTTACCTGCAAAGCTTAAAATACAACGGATACGGAATACATATACATGTGTAATAGTTACAATAGCATAGTTGTGAGTGCGAGAACTTAAACATGATGCAAATTCCCTTTGGACCTTGAAAGCTATCTTTGGACAATGCGACTGATGTTCTTAGACCATAATGTCCTGGACCATGAAGCGTATACGAGGGATTCGCATGCCATGAAATGGTGTCCTTGGGCCATGAGAATGGTGCCTTCGGACTATGACGCCTATGAATAATGATGTGCAGCTTTGAGATCCTTAGGACATGGAATGTTGTCCTTAGACTATGAATATGATGCCTTCGGACTATGACATTTGGATAATGTGACGATATTTCACGCCATGAAATGCAAGGATGTGGTGATATTTGATTCTTCGACAAAGAAGATAGGCAGTGCTTAGCCATATGCAGATGATAAAGACAAGTCTTAGCCTTATGCAAGAATGGAGGCAAAGCTTTAGCCTTATGACAATGAAGGAAGGCAGGCTTAGCCTTATGAGAGTAGGAGGGCGGTGCTCAGCCCTATGCAAATAATCAGGCAATGCTTAGTCGTATGCTAATGTGGAAGTAGTGCTTAGCCGTATGCTAATGTGGAAGTAGTACTTAGGCTTGGTAGCGTCTATCCATGTGAAGATAGTGATCTTGTCGTATGTCCTTTATGGGTATTCCTCATAGTATCGCACCTGTTACTCCTGCATTCAAAGGAAAATGGTGAGTTCGGGGGGAAGGTGGATTTTTGCTTTTAACTCCAGGTTCCATCCTCGCTTCTGACTTTGCCTTTTGATCTTTCTTGTGTGTTGAGCCTTCCCGAGTAGCATTTGGCTGTTACAAAGATTGTGTTTTGAAAATATGCATTTGCGATTGGTCAGTCGTAAAGAATGCAATTACTAAAATATATGATAATGCATGAAGTAGAAAGTTTTGTCGAATTTTAAACTGTAACATATTTTGAGACATTGCAACGTCCTTATCAAGCATATAATAGTGTGGACTCCCTCAAAATTCGAATTAGCCCCCAGTTCCAACAGATCGGCTCTGATACGTTTCCCGATAATATTCTTTTGGTGACTCTTAGCACAACCATATGGACCTCAATCCTCGATCCTTTTATTATAATGTGAGCGAACCCATAGGGCTGCCTATGTATCCCCTCTTAAATGGGTATCAGGTCGAGCGTAGTTCATGTTAGATCAAGAATAAAGTGCGAATACAATCTTAGACATAATATCTTTTGACGATGTCTGAATTGATGGGTTTTGGCCATATTTCTCCATCCATTTCTGCTAGTACGAGTGTTCCTCCTGTCAACACTCGGTGAACCATGTAAGGACCCTGCTAGTTTGGTGAGAATTTACCCTTTGCGTCATCCTAATGTGGCAGGATTCACTTCAGAAACAGTTTCCCTGGTGTGAACTGCCTTGGTCTCACCTTCTTGATGAAAGCCCTTGTCATTCTTTTCCAGTCAATGAGAGTCAAATGATCATATTGATTTTGTATCTACTCCGCATCACTTAGCTCGACTTATTGTATGATCCGCAATGAAGGGATTTCTACACATCGATGCCATAAACCAATAGATAAGGAGTTTCCCCTTTGATGTTCGGACCATGGTTCGGTATCCAAGCAAAGCAAATGGTAACTTCTCATGCCAATATTTTTATATCTCTATCATCTTCCTTAGTGTCTTCTTAATATTCTTGTTGGCGGCCTCTACAGCACTATTCATCTAAGGTCTGTATGCGGTAGAATTGCGATGCTTGATCTTGGATGTCTCACACATGGCTTGGATCAAATCACTGTTGAGGTTGGCGACATTGTTAGTGATAATTAACTCGAGAACTCCAAACCGGCAGGCAATACGATCTCGGACAAAATGTGTTAGGAACTTCTTTATCACTAGTTTGTAAGAAGTGGCTTCGACCCATGTGATGAAGTAATCAATGGCTACCAGGATAAATCTGTGTCTGCTGGAGGTGGAAGGCTCGATTGGGCCAATGAAATCCATGCCCCAAGCGGCAAAAGGCCAGGTAAAGCTCGTCACATTGATTTCATTGGGTGGAGCACGTATCATGTTAGCATGTACCTGACACTGCTGAAATTTAAGTACATACTTGATGCAGTCACTTTTCATAGTCATCCAAAAGTATCCTGCCCTTAGTATCTTCTTGCCTAGAATGAATCCATTGATGTGAGATCCGCATGCTCCGGCATGTATCTCTTCAAGCAGTCTGAATGCTTCCTTGGTATCCACATATCTTAACAACTTGAGATCAGGAGTCCTTTTGTATAGAATTCCTCCACCCCAACAGAAATGATTAGCTAGTCTTTGTAATGTGCACGTTTGAGTTATGTGTTACACTTTTTGGGTATTCTCCCTTTTCCAGATACTCCCTGATATCGTGAAACCATGGCTTCACATCAAATTCTTCTTCAACATAGGCACAGTAGATGGGATGCTTGCGGATCTCTATCGGGATGGGCTCAAAATAATTATTATCTTGATGTTGTATCATGGAAGACAATGTGGCAATACGCTGCGAACTTTTTCAAAATGTGGGGAACATGCTTGAATTCTATCTTTGTGAATCTCTTGATCAGTCCCTGTACACAGTGCAAGTATGGCAGTATCTTGGTATTCTTGGTGGCCCATGCTTCGAGTACCTGATGTATCAACAGGTCTGAATCTTCAATCACCAATAGTTCGTAGATGTTCATGTCAATGGCCAGCCTGAGTCCTAGAATGCAAGTCTCATATTCCGCCATATTGTTAGTGCATGGGAATCTGAGCTTGGAGGATACCGGATAGTGTTGGCCGATTTCTGATACCAGAATAGCTCCGGTGCCTACTCCTTTAAAGTTGGTGGCTCCATCGAAAAAAAGTCCCCACCCATCATAAGCTTCGGCGATGTCCTCCCCTATGAATGGCACCTACTCGTCAGGAAAATACGTCTTCAACGATTCATATTCTCCACCCACGGGATTCTCTGCCAGATGGCCGGCCAATGCTTGCCCTTTGACTGCCTTTTGAGACACATAAACGAGGTCGAACTCACTCAGAAGTTTATTTGCCACTTTGCCAAATTGCTGGTAGGCATAGGTTTCTAAAAATATATACTTTAAGGGGTCTATTCTTGATATGAGGTATGTAGTCTGTGCAAAAATAGTGCCTCCGCTTTTGGGCTATCCATATCAAGGCACAACAGGTGCATTCCAATAAAGCATACCAAGCTTCATTGGGTGTGAACTTCTTACTCATGTAGTATATGGCTTGCTCTTTCCTTCGGTCTCGTCATATTGGACCAAGACGCATCTAAATGCTTCGTTCAACATGGGCAGGTATAGTAGTAGAGGTCTCCCGGGCTCTGTGGGAACAACACATGGGGTTTGGGCAGATACTCCTTGATTTTGTCGAAGGTTGTTTGACATTCCTTAGTCCGGCTTGTTTCAGCCTCCTTTCTCAACATCTTGAAGATTGGTTCACATAATACTGTCGACTGCGCTATGAAACTGCTGATGTAGTTGAGACAGCCTAAGAAGCTCATCACATCTTTCTTGTTCTTAGGCGGCAGCACATCTTTTGTGGCCTTGATCTTTGATGGGTCTAGCTCGATTCCTCAGCGGTTGTCAATGAAACCTTGTAGCTTCCCGACAGAGACCCCTAATGCACATTTTGCGGGGTTCAGCTTCAAGTTGTATTTCTGCAAGTGGTCGAAAAAATTTTTCAAATCGGTTATGTGATTTGAGCTCTTTTTGGATTGGATGATGACTTCATCCACATAGACCTCGATTCACTGTGGATAATCGTTTTCACATTTTTTTAGCTTTAATACAGTTTATAATTGTAACGGCCCGATGTATCGTAGAAACAAATATGATGCTAATTGTTTAGACTTGGTTGCCTTAAGTGCAAATTCCCCTTTGTAATTGTGCAATTTTAATATTCTTGCCGGGTATGAGGTATAAGAATTTGAATAAATTAAGAAAAGAGTTCGAAAAATTGAGAAATGCAAGAAATGCAATCGCGTTTCATATATGCGAACCGCATATCTCACATAGGTATCACAAAGTAAAGTAGAAACCTGGGTATAGAGCCAGGTCAGGATTTGCGGTCAGTATGCGATCGCATACTGGAAATGCGGACCGCAAATTTCACTTCCTGGATCGCATAGTGAAACAAAAAAACTGCGCAAACCTTTCGTCGAAAATGCGACGAGAATGCGGATCGCATTTTTAGAAATGCGAACCGTAGATTTGACAGTAGGATTGCAGAGTGAGACAGAGTTGTGGGTCAAATATTGTGTCAGAAATGCGGCCCAAATGCGGACCGCATATGTGTTCTGCGACCAGAAATGCGATCGCATTCTGGCATCTGGCAACTTATTTTCATTCCGATTTTTGACCCACTATAAATAAGGACCCATAACCCTAACATGCAAAAACCCTCTTATTTTCGATACTTTCTATGTAAAACTCACCAAACCACCTTCAAACCATAGCAAATCACCTTGTAAACAGCCCCAAATTCCATGAAAAACACCTCCGTCACATAGCTATCAACCTCCAATGACCAACCCAGCTTTCCCTATTTACACTCACCAAAACCCAGCTGAGAAATCGTCTGAAAATAACCCCAAATACACTGAAAAACAACCGTGAAATCATCCTTTCAACACCCCAACATCAGTTACGAAATTTCCCACTTTATAACCCCAAAACCCCAGCACCAATTGCTGACGATTTCGTGGTGGAACAGTACTAGAAATCTAAGACGAGTTTGAGGCTCGAAGGTTTGTGGCTTTGATTGTTGCAGAGATTTGAATGCATTGGAAACCTAGAATTTAGAAGCAAAGCGAGGTAAGTGGTTGTCCTAATCTTAGCTTGAGGGACTAGTAATCATGTGCTAATTGTTAAATTGCTTCTTGTTGAGAACAATGTATAGGTATGGTGACGAGTACCTATACATTGGTGTCGAGCATGACCGTGGGTCGTTTATTAATAATTGTGGTGCAACTATTGTTCTAATTTTCTGAATATTATTCGTGATATTGTTGTTCCTCTTGATTATAGGCTTATGAAACTTCTATTCAGCATAATTTAGATTGTTAGAAGGACTAGTGAATAAGGAATTGTTAGAAGTCAAAAAGGGGTTCAGTGTCTAAGTCATGGGTAGTGTCTTAGGAGCTCGTTAGGAGTTTAAGGGATCCGATGTCACAATAGCAGCGTCGTGTCTAGGTTTGATGAAATGATAGTTGGGTTGGGAGGTTAATTGTAGAACTTCGACTGTAATGGAGTACTAACTTTGATTGAGCTAACTAGGAGTCGAATATGGTTTGGTTATAGCTGATTTCCCCTGGCCAGGATGATTGTTTGATGTTGTTTATCCCCTCATTGGGAAGTTGTTATGTTGCCTTGTCCCCATGCCGGGACTTCTTGTGATTGTTGTGGTATTGTAAGTGGGAGCGGGTGGCACGCCTGCCACGAGATATATTGTGAATGGGAGCAGGTGGCACGCATGCCACGAGATATATTGTGAATGGGAGCGGGTGGTACGCCTACCATAGGATATATTGTGAATGGGAGCGGGTGGTACGCCTACCACAGGATATATTGTAAGTGGGAGCGGGTGGCACGCCTGCCACAGGATGTGATGTATGTGGGAGCGGGTGGCACGCCTGCCACAAGAGATTACTGTAAGTGGGAACGGGTTGCACGCCTACAACAAGAGGTTACGGGAGATGAAAGTGGCTTGTATTTCATCTCATTGTGTTAAAGGCTAAATTGCAGTTTTCCTTCTTAATCGTTGATGATTCGTTTCGCTTTATTTGTCTGTTATTGCAATGTATGTTTTCTTTTCCCCGTTTAAATTGTTTATGTATTCCTAGTTTTCTGCTGTAGATACATATATGTTTATAACTAAACAGGTTTATCTGGAGTCTGGTCCTAGCCTCGTCACTACCTCACCGGGGTTAGGCCAGGCACTTACCAGCATATGGGGTCGGTTGTGCTGATACTACACTCTGCACTCTTTTGTGCAGATCCCGGCGCTGCAGGTTTCGGACAGTAGATAGCTTCCAGCTTTGTGATCATCAGGCGACCCAAGGTAGTACTGCAAACGTTCGCAGATCTTGGCGTCCCCTGTCCATTTCCCTTACCTGCTTCTTCCACGTAGTTCGAAGACAGTATTTTGTTATTTCTTTCAGAACCTTATTTGTAGAAACTCTTAGACAGTCTGTGATACTGTGACGCTAGGTCTTGGGTAGTTGTAGGGGATTTGGTATTGATGATGTTTTGTAAAGTATGAAGTTTAATTCATATCGTTTTGATGTTACCAGTTTTGGTTGATATTTTTGTGCTGCAAATGTACTCGTAAGTAGAAAAAGGGAAAATAGTCTGGTTGATTGGGTTGCCTAGCTTTCACTAGTAGGCGCCATCACGACTCCCGAGGGTGGGAAATCCCCGATCGTGACAATAATTATTCATGATTTCACAAAATATAGTTATATCATTTTATTGCAATTAGTTAAATACTACCATTTTGTGTATTTTTTAAAATTTTAAAATAATTTATTGATAATTGTCCAATTTTTCAAATATTAGTATTTTCTATCAATTTATTGTCTATTAAAAATGATAATTACTACAATAATATTGTAGTAATTAGATTTTTATATAAATACTATAAGATTTTTAATTAAATAATCATCTTCTAGTTTACAGCATAATTTATTAATTACTTAGAAGCTGGTAGAATTTATTTCAAAATACAGATCAATTTCAGTCAAATCTAATGTCTCGTCAACATCCGATGTGATAAGATATCATAATGTGACAAGACATCATGATGTGACAAGTCTCTCCCCCTTTATCCAATGAGTAAAGTTTATATCCAATGGGTAAAGATAATTATTTGCTTTCTCCTATAAGCTAACTAAATTACACTGATGTAAAATACATACACAAATACAATAAAGGGAATACACTGTATTATAGCACACGGTATTTGGGCTCATGGTTTTTGCCCATAGTTTTTGGTTAGTGGTTTTACATTTGGACCATGTATTTGCTTTTACATTTAACTTTATTTTTACATAAAAGGAGCACTACACATTTTAATTGATAGATTTTTCTTTTATATTTTGGGTTTTCCAAATCTTGTCAAATTAAAGGGTCCAATAGACACCCTCTCATTTTTACTCACCAATAGCCCCTCCCAATATCTTTATTCTCTCTCAATTGAGAGACAATACCCTCTCACTCTCCTATTTTAAAAGAGCAGCTATCCCTTACTCTGCCAGCCGACCACTGTCACAACCCCAATTTAGATCGACTAACTTATGGCGTGATTTAACATATGCGAAGAGGATAAGATGCTAATACTATTGGTATTAAATGATACAACGGTGTATAAGAGTGGTTAACAAGTATTAGAAGTTAGAAATTAAACGAATCACGGATGTTGTAACTCGTATTTTTGTGTAAAAACTAAAGGTGCTTAATGTGCTAAGGAGGTCGTGTTTTAAGGTATTTGAATCATATAAAATCTCTATCATAAGTCTTGAAGTCTAGCGAGTTATGAAACAAAAGTCGACAAAAGTTGTTGCAACTTACATTAATAATTTTACTTAAAATTTAGGTCTAATCTTTTCTCTCAATGTACTTGGAATTACGGGATGATACAGCTGCCAAATTCAAGATCTACAAGTCTAGTTTCCAACACATTAAACTGTTTGTTGATACGACATCGGAGTAGAGAGATATTTGCGTTTTTGCAAAGCCGCAGAAGCAGCTCTCTATAGGACCCACTTAGTCGGTTGAGATATATTGATATATATGAGACACCTAAAGCCCGTTTTAACTCATTCTTTTTCACTCTCTTCAGACCCTAGACACCTAAAAACTTTATCTCAAGGTTCTCTCATGATCCAAGAGCCAAACAAAGGGCAAACAGCACAAATCAAGTGACAGGAATCCCTTGGCGCTAGTGAGTTTCTTGTTCTTCTTGTTGTTGCCGATTCTTGTGTGGTTCCAGCTCGCATGGGAAGTTGTTTAAAGTGGTTTAAGTTCTTTATAATACTCTCCACAGGTTTTCATATCAACCCTAGGTGATTTCAAGTCTTCCAACGTGATTTTAGTATCGAGAAACCCGAATTGATTGCTAGTTTCGCTTCCTTGTTCTTGTGGATGCATTGGAAGGATATTTCGTGGTGAATTAAGCTCAAATTGGAGTTTTTCTATCTGTGTAAAGGTAAGGAAACTCTTACTCTACATGTATTTAAGCTTATCCGAATTACAGCTAAGTCGTTGAAGTTAGAACTTGTGAGATATCTATCCAAAGGCTTGTTAGTAATGTTGTTGATTGGTGGACTGTTTTGGGAGGCTTAATATGATTATTATTGATGTTGTTTGTGCTCTTTGGTGATTTTTTTAACTTGTGGAAGTCATATAAATACGGGAGGTGCTCTCCGTTTCATTGTAAAATAGGTTGCGGTTGATATATACAAGTTACGACGCTTAAACGATAACGATAGTATCATTTCTCTTATTGTAGACTAAGGAGACATGAGATTTGCATAGCTCGAGGTTGGGAAATATATACAAGGTACACGAGGCTATCTCTTTTCTTCTTTTGCACGACTCCGATAGTACATAGTGTAATGAACGAGCTTCTAAAGATACTCCAGAAGCTAGCAGTACTTACATTGTGTCCCCTTCTTATGGAACGATTGATGTTGATGTTGCATCTCTTATTCTTATGTTATCAATGTTGTTGGTATTTCCTGATTCTTATAAGATTCATGATGAAGTGTTATTCTAATAATGTGTATGGAGGTTACCGACCTTACATCACTCCGAAAGGTTCAGAATGTGAATCCAATGAGTCCAGGATGCATTATATATATGTACCTATTTTACTCTACATAGTCGCGCTATAGTCGGCCGAGTACGGCACCTATTGTGCAACCACCGATCAGTTAGGTATACCGAGCTCAACGTGGATGGGTACGATTATACCGAGCCTTATGATGGTGCGATACCTTTTTACCGAGCCTATTACGGCCGGGTACAATATGATGATGATGCCCACAAAGTCGTATATTTTTAAAGTATATGTATGTGTACAAGTTGTATATCCTCTATCCATGTTTACATTACTGTTCTTATTTATGCTTTTCTGCCTTACATACTCAGTACTTTATTCGTACTAACGTCCCTTTTATTTGAGGGTAATGCATCTTGTGCTGCAGATCCTTACAGACATGTAGACGATGCTCCCCCACCACAGTAGGCTGTCCTGTTCAGCGTGTATTGGCGAGATCCTTTCTCCGGACTTTCTTTTTTTAGCTAAATATGAGTTTTATTAATAGAAGCAAAATACAAAAGTGGAGGGGGACATGAACCGTACCTCCAATACAAAAATAGATGTACACTTAGTTATCCTACTGTGATAATCAAATATACCTACAATGTAGTAAGGTGTTAGACCTATGGTGATGTGGCGATTGTCTATTTTATAGTGATAGACAGTCGCATGTACAAAAACAAAGTGAGATTGTTCTAGGTCAGCTATACAAAAAACTACATGTGTTCCTGCTTCTATTATGTTATTTAGGGATGTGATCCCTTGTATGTACATCTAACATCTAAGAGTGATTTCTGGCATTCTCAAAAGATTGACAAAAAGAGTGTGAGCTATATTCAATATTGCTTTGACCTTGAGGAAAGCTAAAGCCAAATTGAAGATGACTGTCAAGTTGTATCTAAACATCAGTGTTGCTTGTGCTGTTTGCTGGACAGTTTTCCAGTTGTTGCTGTTGGAACTGGATATGGTGTGTGCTGTAAGATGAGGTTGTTGTTGATTGTTGGAAGTACTGCTTGTGGGAAGTACTTCTTGTTCTTGTGGTTGGGCACTCAGGTATAAGATCAGTGTGATGTGATGTGGCCTGCTGATTTTTGTGGATTATTAGAGCTGGAGAGATCCATGATAATTGCTGTAGTTACAATAGAATGAGCACTAAGGGTGCTAATACCACACATTGCAACTGCAGCAATAACATGGACCAAACTGTGTTGAGATGTCTATTATGATCTGTTATGGCATTGTTGATAGTCTGCTTCTGCTTGTTCTTTTGTCTCAAATTGCTAGAGTTGTTGGAGTTGGTGGTGCTTTGAGTCTGTGCTTTCTATTGTTGGAGTGATGGTTTGCTTGGATTAGTGTACTGTTTTTTCTGTCTTAGGCATCTTTGATCCTCTGTGCTGGTTTGAGGGAGTTGCTTTAGTTGGTTATTTGTTGAGGGTGTTGTTGATAGTTGCTGGTTATTTGAGGTCTGACTGGCTAAGTTACTGCTGTTGTATAACTGTGTGTTGGTGTTGATCCTGAGGTGAGTGATAGCAGGGAAGATCCATGATGATTGTTGTGATTGCAATAGATTGAGCATTAGAAATGCTAATACCACACATTGCAATTGCAACAATGATCTAGACCCCTCCAAGCTATCTGCAGAGTTGATGAATGTGCTGAGAGCAGCGATGGTTTCTTCTGAGGTGTCCTTGTTGGTGATTTTTGTTTCCTGACTAGTGTTGTGATTATGCAAGGTGATGTTGTTGTTGCGTACTTGCTGATGTTCTTAGAGTGATTGGGATCCAGTGTACTTACTAAAGAGGCAATGGAATAAGCATTAGACATGCTGATACCACGCATTGCTTTTTCAGCAGCAAGCTGGTCCCACTCAGTTATTTGCATTTCATGTGGTTGACTGTTGGTTGAACTCAATGTGCTGATGGTTAGAAAGGTGAGCAGTTGATGTTGTCTGACTCCTTCTATATTGATGGCCTTGATTTTGAAATCAATACTGATGGCAGCCGAGGTCTCCAGCATTTCCTGCAAGAAAGAACATCATGTAAGCATGAATCCACTGCTCCAGTTTCTTCTTATTACAGTTGTTGTGATGGAGCCTGTGGTGGCAGTCCAGGTGCAACTGTGTGCCTGCACCCAAAAGTACACTGATTATGTGAAATCCTGCATCCACTATCATAGGCTTCTTGCTGGTGTCCTACTTTAGTGAGTGGCTTCTTGTGTGGCTAGAATTTAGTGAGTGGCTGCTTGTGTGGTATGTCACTTGTGTGGTGCTGTTCCATGGCACACCATATGGCAGCAGTTGGTATGGAGGTCTCAAGCCTTTGCTGCAGTTGTTGTTGCTGCATTGGCAGTGTTGGCAAGGTTGTGCTCTAGTTCTTCTTTCTTGGTGTTGCATTTTCAATGATAACCTCCAGATTTTCCTTTGATCTGTAAGGTTAGTTGTTCCTGTTTTCCCTGCAAGAAAAGAAGAATAGTTAGTGTAGAGCCACTGCTCCATTCTTTCTTCACCACTGTTGTTTTGCTTTCCACCAGGATTCGTTTCCTTTCGCAGTGTTACTACCCCTTGTTTCCTACCACTCTTACTCTTAGGTGTGGACATTGACTCTTATCACTGTTGATCAGTCTTCTACTTTGTACATCCAAATCATCAAAACAATAGCATTCCATAGGTCCAATGTCCAAAGCATAGTTGGCCGGATGGTCTGCCACTTTGTTGCCTTCTCTGAGTGTGTGTGTTACTGTTATAATGTATCTTGCCATCAATTCTTTGATCTCTGAAACTGTTTCATCAATGGACCATGGCACTCTCCATTCTCCCTTTATACTTTTCAATAGCATCATTGAGTCAATGTGGAGGTCGATGAGGGTGTGGTCATTGTGAACACAAAATCTCAAGGCCTCTACCATTGCCTATGCTTCAGCTTCTGTTTGTGCCTTCTTGGATTTCTTTACTGCATGCATATATGATATCTCCCTTCTCATCTCTCAATATGAATCCAATGGAACTTCTTCCTGGATTACCTCTAGAGGCTCCATCTGTGTTAACTTTAATCCACCCTTGATTGAGGAATTCCCAAAGTACCTTTGTGTACTTCAGAGTGGGAGTATATTGTTCATCATAGTGATTATGTCTGGCCATTTATGAGGGATGTTGTGTACACCTGGCTTTCTGAATTTGATGAGAAGCTGAAGAGTAGAATTGATCTGGTAGATTACTCTACTGATAATGACTGCATCTCTATGTCTGTAACTGTTTCTTCTCTTCCATAGCTCCCATACATCACTGAAGGTAAGGCCTGCATTATTGGTTTCAGTCGATTGACCACATCTGTAGTCCAACATTTGGTCACTGCTTGGTGCAGTGTGATTCCCTCTATGTCAATTCCTCCATACCAAGGAAATACCTCCACACTTTATTTTGCAGCATATGAAGTGAAGAAAAGATGTTGTCTTGTTTCTTCTTGTGGTTCTGCACAGCAACAGAATTTAGAGGCCATGTGGTAGCCCAGTTTTTTGAAGAAGTCATCAAGTGGTATTCTGTTTCTCCATAATTTACACATGAAGAAAACAACCTTGAATGGTAGTCCTTTCACCCAAATGTTCTTGTAAGCATTATAAGGATGATGCCTCTTTCTCAAATATTCCCAAGCTAATTTAACAGTGAAGCCACCACTGATTTCTAGCATCCATACTGGTTTATCAAGTGCATCAGTGGAGGCTGGTGGTTTAATGTTCTCCAGTATGTGTGCAGCAAGTTCAAGGGGCAGTATCTCTTTGATCTTCTCCTCATCCTAGTAACCTTCATACACCACATCCTGAATGTTTTGTATAGTTTCATCACATGTAAAATAAGGTGGGTGACAAAATATAAAGCTCCAAGTCCAGTCAAGTTTTCAAACCAGAATAGAGAAGATCCCATCTTAGGTTGCCAACAAATTTGGTGTTCTATAATGTTTCTGCAGTCAGCCATTTTCCTCCATATGTGAGAACCACCTCTCCATGGTACTAGTATAGGATTGAATTTTTTGCAGTACTTTTGGCTCATGAATGCACTCCACAGACTTGGTTTTGTTCTAAAGTTCCACCATAGCTTGCAAAACAATGTTGTGGACATGTCATGTAGAGATCTGAAACCTGCACCACCTTCCTTACATGGCAAGCATAAGGTGCTTCATGATGCCCAATGCCTTCTTGGGTTTCCCATAGAATTACACCAAAATAATTATGCAAATATCTTGTGTAGTTTATTAATCATACAGGCTGGAGGGTTTACTACAGAGAGGAGGTGTATAGGATGCTTTGTAACACATGTGTAATAAGCACTGCCCTTCCCCCTATGGAGAGAAGTTTCCCTTTCTAGTTTTGCAGTTTATCCATCACCTTTTGTATGAGACCTTGGTAGTAATCCATCTTCCTCCTCTTGTAGAAGACTGGACATCCAAGGTAAGTAAAAGGGAAATCTTACCTCAGTATTTCTGTGATTCATTGCACTTTGTCAATTACCTGTGTTAAGGTGGAATGATGTATATAGACAGCAGACTTACTCTTGTTTATCGGTTGGCCTGAAGCATTTTCGTAGTCAGTCATCACTTCCATTATCAGCTGTAGTGAAGTGGCATCTAATGAGGAAAAGATGATGGTATCATCAGCATATGCTAAGTGGTTTATCTTGGGACTCCATTTAGGCAATCCAAATCCACAGAAATACATATTGGAGTGTAAAGCATTGAGTCCTTTAGACATAGCCTCTGCTGCCAGTATAAAGAGGGCAAGTGACTGAGGGTCACCTTGCTTGATTCCCCTTGTGGATTTAAAGAAGCCATGTGGCTCTCCATTGATCAGTACAGAGTACCAATTGATTTCCACAATCCCATGTATCATGCCAATGAAATTCTCCTCAAATCCCATCTTCCTTAGAACCTTTGTCAAGAAGAGCCATGACAATCTATCATATGATTTTGTCATTTCCAGTTTGAGTACCACCTTTGTACCTGCTTTAGTTCTCAAACGAATGTCTGTTATAATTTCTTGAGTTAACAGCACATTTTCCACTATGCTTCTGCCTTTTAAAAAATCAGCTTGTTCTTCAGAGATTAGCTTTGGTAAAATGTTTACCATTCTGTCATGAATCACTCTAGAGAAGATTTTATTGCTGAAGTTTTTGAGACTAATTGGTCTCATATCTGAGAAGGTCAGTACCTCCTTCTTTTTAGCAGTAGCACCAGGTTTGTGTGTGTTATACTCTTGGGAAGAGTATGTCCATTGAAGACTGCTTTTACCATATCCACTATGTCATTCTCAATTATGTCCCAGCATGATTGGTAGAAACTCCCATTGAAACCATCAGGTCCACCAGCACTTTCTGCATTAAGTCCAAACACTGCTTGCTTGATTTCCTCCTTTGTTGGTTGCTGCATTAGTAGAGCATTATCTGTGCTTTCCACCAATGTAGGAACATGATCCAGGATTCTGAATGTTGTAGGGATGTTTGGCTCATGGAACTGAGCTTTGAAAAAGTTAACTGATTCCTTTGCTATTTCTTCATTCTCTTCTAACCATGTGCCCTGACTGTCCAGTATTCTCTTCAATTGTAATTTCTTCCTTCTACCATTCACCTGTGCATGAAAAAACTTTGTGTTTCTGTCTCCATCTGTGAACCATGCCATACTAGATTTTTGCTTCCAGAATTCCTCCTCTAAGGTCAAATATCTTATCAAGTCAGCCTGTACCCTTTGCCGTCTTGTTCTGTTCTGTGCAGTAGGTTGCAGTTCAAATTGTGCTTCATGCACTTTGACCACTTCCTCCAAGCTTGCTATATTTTGAAAGATGTCTCTATATGTTTCTTTACTCCATGTTGATAAGGCTCTTTTCAACTTCAATTTGTGATTAAATAGCAGGAAAGGATCCCCTATAAAGTCTGCTTTCCAGTGTTCCTTTACCACATCTTTGAAAGAATGGTGTTTTATCTAGAAATTTAGGAATCTGAAAGCTTTCTTTGTAGGTGTAGTATTTTGGTTACAGGTTAGTAGCATGGGACAGTGATCTGACCCTATCTTTGGCAAGTGAGTGACTCCAATTATGGCAGCCACTGTTAGAGTGAACAGTTAGCTAGGCATCTGTCCAGCCTTTTAAATATGGAATCTTCCTCTGCTCTCCCATTCCACCATGTATATATGCTGCCCTTAAAGCCAAGTTGAGAGAGATTGCAGGTGTTGATGCAGTGTCTAAAGTCTTCAACTTCATATAGAGATACTGGGAGTCCTCCAAACTTCTCTTCCTCATCCCATATCACATTGAAGTCACCTCCTACAAGCCAAGGCATTGACATGTCTCTGATAAGATTATACAGACTATCCCACAGCTCAATTCTTTCAGTAGCATCACATTTTGCATATACAAAAGTGACAATGAATGAAGAGTGTGACTCCATGTTTGTCAAGTGCATTGTTAATTGTTGTTCCATGTCATTTATTATCTCTACTTCATGATCATCATCCACAAATACCCATATCTTGTTTGAGACATTGGCATAGCACTTAGGCATTCCAATCTTCCTTATGTACCCCTCCAATTTTTTAAATTTCTGCTTAGGTTCCATGATCCCAATGAATTGAAAGTGGTGTTGTCTGTGCATATTGATCGGTCTCTCAAAAGCTTGCTGAGTGTTGACTGGCCTTATATTCCACATGATTCCATTCATGATTGAGTGTGGGATTTAGATAGGATCCTCCTGGTTTGGACCCCTAACACTGCACTTTGATTGTCCTTGACCTGCTTTTTCTTGCCTTTTTTGGCTGATTTCCCTGCATCCATAAACATTGCTGATATATCTGCTTGTCTTGCCACATTGATGAGGTTTTGAGTGGTATATTCCTCATCAAGATCCCTTCTTGTTTCTGTTGTATGTTCTTCCTTTTCAGTAGCTCCTCTGTGTTATGTCAATTGTGTATTGGTGTCTGCTTGGATTAGTCATGTGGTCTTTGTTATGTGACTCAGCTGTCCTTTGTTGGCAGTGTCCTCATATGAGGTAGTAGCTACCTCCCCATTGTGTTGTGTAATCCTACCTTCATCAGGTGGATTGATCATTTTCCCTGTGAGCTTTCTGCTCTCAATTAGCTATCTATGGATTGACTATTAGCTTCCTTTCCTCCAGAAGTCTAAACAACAGGACCTTTGTACTTTGGCTTTGTAAGAATGTTGGGCAGACTCACTTCCAATGTTGTGATCTCATTGTTGGCTATTGAAACATCCTTATCATTATTCTTGATTTGAGGGTCTTCCATTTTGCCTTGTTGTTTTGCTTGCCATTTACACTTTGTACATTTAGTTCTTCTTCCTCATCAGTTGAAACTTCATCACTTCCCATGCCATCTGGTACTGCTTCTTCTTCTAATCCTTCTTCTACTTGTTCACTCCATAGCTTGCCTTTAATGAGTTGAATTCTATCAGCCTCATTCACCTCAGGTATCAGAATCTCTTGGCATGATTGGTTTGTTGTGACATTGTTGACAAAAGCTTTGTTGACCCAATGTCCTATTGATTCTTTGATTTCAGTAGCTACTGCTTTAACTGCACTTCCAGTTACCTCTTCTTGTGTCTTAGTAATCTGTAGTGGCTTACTAGTACTTGGAGTTGAAGTTAACTGTGCTGCCATTGAGGCATGTGTACTTCCTCTTACTGCTTCTTCAACTACAATCAGTTGATTGTCTTCATTAGCTCTGCTCTGCTCCATTTCCAGTGCTGCAAACTTGTTGTTTGTTTGGACTTTCTGCATATCTTTGTTAGCTGGCTTTACTGTCAATCTACCTTTGGATTGATCTGCTATTTGTTTGTCTTTGCTTTGAGTTCGATTGACCTCCTTTTATTGTAAACTAGTGTTGCCAACTACTTTACCACTTGATAGAATCATGAGAGGTGCTGCTTCTTTTCCTTTTCCTTAAATTTCTGCTTCTCACCAGAATTTTCATTCAGCAATTCAGGATGAAGCTTCCAGCATTCTAACATGTCATGGCCCTGCAGCTTGCACTGTTTGCAGTATTTGGGTATGAAATCATACTGCACTTTAACCCATTCAGTTCTTATGCTCCCTGTAGCTTCATTCTCAATATCCATACGGACTTTCTTTGGTAATTCAGTTAACAAATCAACTAATATCTTGACTCTTGCACAGCTTGGACGGGTTTTGTTGATTGTTGCCACATCTACATGCAATGGTTTTCCAATTGCTGAGGCTAAAGAAAAGAGACATTCTTTAACAAAGTAAGTAGGCAACAAATTAGGAAATGAAATCCAAGCCATTGCTTTGGACGTTTCTTCTCTTTCTTTGAAATTGACCTCATAGATCAAAGTCCTCATCCGATACTCGTATGCATCTTTTGCTTTCAGATAGTATACTACCTTCGATGTAAAGTTGATGAAGTCTTGCCATAGCGTCAATCGAATTAGCACATTCCAATCTCTAAGCAATCCAATGTTACAATCACCCTTAATTCCACACTGAGCAGGAATTAATCTATGCAGTTCTTGAATGTCAGGCCACCCATAAGAGAATTTACCAATTACCGCATATTCAAGGCCTTCAATTATGTTCATTCGATCACCTTCGGCCTCTGTAAACTTGACAAAAGGCTAACCTTGCAAGAATGTTGCTCTTTTGAACAGTATTGGCTCGACTCGAACTGTCGAATTAGGGCTCACTGTTTGGGGCGAGTTTAGAGTCGAAGGTCTGAGGAGACGACTATAATCTAGGGGTTGTTGACTGGTTGTAGTTGTGGTAGGGGTTGGGAAGTGAGAGGAGGAGGTTCGCCAGCCAGCGTAGCACCGGCCGGCGTCGCCATGGCTCGCGATGAGCTTCTTCGATCTCATCACCTCTCTCTCTCTCTATCGCCAGAGTCTCTCTCACTAAAGGACGAATTTCTTTCTCCGGACTTCCCGTGGTCTTGGTATGCATTTTTTTATAGACATTATGGGTACGTCGGGGCCCTGTTCCGGCAATGTTGCAGCAGTTAAGTTCCTTTAGAGGCTCATAGACAGGTGTCGTCTCATGTATCGTTTGGATAGCCTTGTTAGCTGATTTTTTTTGTATAGTGTCTCATGGCAGCTTGTCGGCTCGTACCTTATATATAGCTTCATGAAAGCCTTGTCAGGCCATGTTATGTATGTTCATGCCATTATCTGTCAGTGGTTGTTGTTTATGATTCGTGTCTACCATTTATTTTGATCTCGTCGGACCTTATAGATAATAATAAAGTTTAGATAAAATGTAGGTGCTCGACAGGTATGGCTCGGGTGCCAGTCATGGCCCTCTAGTTTGGGTCGTGACACCCAAATCCCATCAGAGGTAGTCGTGATGGCACCTAGTCTCTAAGACTAGGTAAACCTAACATACAAGAGAATATGACAGAAACATTGACTAACCGGTGAAAACTCATTCATATGCTCTGCAGAAATATACTAAAAGCTCTAATACAGCATTGTCTGATAATAGGATATACAGTAGTAAAGGAAATAGCGGAAGGTGACTCCGAGGCCTACGAGAATCGAGCAGGTATACCTTGAAGTCTCCGAAAATAACTGTATGATCATTGGCGTCTGACACGAGTAGATGTGCCTGGATCTACACAATAATGTGTAGAAGCATAGCATAAGTACACCACAACGGTACACAGCAAGCATCAAGCCTAACATCGATAGAGTAGTAGCGAGGCCCGGTCAAAACACCTACTAGGATAAGAAAACTAAACAGAGTATAGCATATTCTAATAATGGAAAGCGAAGAAATAAACAACAATAAATCAGTACAATAATGTAAGCTAGAACGGAATTTAAGGTGGAAAAGGTAACAACAAGTAAACACATGATGAGAACAACAACTAATCAAATAAGGACAAATACAAGTACGACAATAAAGAACAACAAGAACCATTCAACCAATAAGCCTTTTTAGCATAGACTGTACAACAAGAATCACAAACGAGGTACAACACCTCAAAATCACATTTTACAAGTCACAATCACAATCATCCTTACATCACCGCGTGAGGCTAGTATTTATTTTGAAAACATTTTCTCGAAATAGCTTCACACGTTTTAGCCCCCTTATCTCACGCGTATAAATCCCACCTTATCTCACCACATGAGTATCAACCCCTATCCTTATACTATCGCATATGTATCAATATCACAACACAATAATCAACTCACACCACATGTGCCCATATGCCATATCACTTGCCAAAATCAACAATACCAATGGTACCACAACATATAGCCCATGGCTCAACCATAATGTGTACAAGAATCTCAATGCTAACAAAATGAATGAGAAATACTCAACAAGGAAAGATATCTCAACAATCAACAACTTCTACCTCGATGTGATAACAACTTTCACAAAATTCAACATCAATAACCCAACAAGAAGGTATTCCCACAAAATGACAACTTCAAGTAAGAGTAATTCAACAATAAAGAGGTAACAAGACAATAAGAGAGGTAACCACTTCAACTAAAGCTTATAAGAGCAAATATAACAATAAGAGATAGAACACATGTCCTAACAACGTTAAATAGAGCATGTGACAATAAATTTAACAATGGAAGATATAACATATTATGACAAATTCAATTAAATGCATGGGAAAAGGTCTAAAAGTCTAAACAGATCCAAAATACCACATAAGCTCGTGTACACACTCGTCACCTCATGTACACACTCGTCACCTCGTGTACATGTCTTCCACATAATTCAAATAACACATTCAACCCAAATTCTAAGCGGTAGTTCCCCCTTGCAAAGTTAGGCAAGATATTTACCTCAAATAGGCCAAATCAACCCTCAAAAATAGCTATTGCCCTAAAATTTTCCTCCGCACAAGGCTCAAATCTAACCAAAAATGACTTAATAACATCAAACAATGCAAGATAAACCAATTACGATAGATAAAACTATGATCTTTACATAAATTCCCCAAAAGTCAACAAAGCCCAACCCCTAGCTCAACCAGTCAAACCCGAGCCCAAGGGTAGATTCCAACTACCCATAACCCCACGAGTCTATATGTGTTTTGATTTCAAATCCAAGTCAAATTCGACGCTCAAATCCCAAATTTTCATTTTTCAAAATGTAGACAGGATCCCTAAAATTTCTCTTTGATTCTCATAATTTTGATGTTAAATCTTATATATAATCATGAAATATAGTTGAAAATTGAATAAAACTATTTACCCAATGATCGTAGATGAAAATTCCCACTTCAAATCGTCTCCTACCGAGTCTGGGGTTCTAAAATGAGAGACAATGGGATGAATCCCGACTTTCCAACCTTTTGTTCAGTTGTAGATATCACAATTGCAACATTGTGAACCATAGCAAATGCGGCACCTGTCAAGCCCAAAGATGTCGCAATTGCGACACAAACCTTGCAAATGCGAAGTCTTTCCTCCTCACAAACGCGACCAAATTATCACAATTGCGAACTAGCCCACCTAAGCCTAGACTTCGCAAATGCGAACCAAGTATCGCAGTTGCAATGCCAGCGTCCCTCCTGTCAAACAAAAACCCCTAATTTTTCCTTCAAAATCATCAATCCAATGTCAAAATCGAAGATGGAATCACGGAATATAATCAAAATCGAGTAAAAAAATACTTAACCTTATCCATGTGGTGAGAATCGCCTCTATAATCGCCCAAATCCGAGCTCCCCAACTCAAAATGTGATAAAATAGCTCAAAGGTCCAAAATAGAGTACTTATATGCACTGCCCAGTGGTGTTCTACGCACTGGAGGTAGTACACTCGCGATCGCGATGTACAAATATTACGTTGCAAACCCAATCTCTATGCGAACGCGATGAAGACCAGTCCTAACTTTACGCGTACACGTTCATACTTACACGAACGCGAATAAGAAGTAAACACCCCACTCTAGGATTCACTTCGTGATCACGTCCTCATCTTCACGATCGTGAAGAACAACAGAAACACCAGCAATCAGCTATACCAAAACCATCTGAACTGATCTGAATCACATCGGAAACTAAGCCCGAACCCCTTGGGACCCCGTCCAAACCTACCAAAAAGTCCCATAACATATCACAAAATTATTTGAGGCCTAAAATCAAGCATAACAACATCAAAACCACCAATGCACCTCAAATCAAACTTAATGAACTTTTAAACTTTCTACTTCCAAAACTCGTGCCATACCATATCAAATCAATTTGAAATGACCTCAAATTTTTTTCATAAGTCCCAAATGACATAACAAAGCTATTTCAGTTCCTCGAACCATAATCGAACCCGATATCATCAAGGTCAAATCCCGTCAAACTTATGAACATTCTAAACCTTCAAATTGCCAACTTTCGCTAAATAGTGCCAAAACCTTGTAAAAACATCTAGATGCAACTCCGAGCATACTCCCAAGTCCAAATCATAATCCGAACCAAACGGAACCATCAAAACTCCGATATGGGATCATTTACAAAAAAAGTCAAACTTGGTCAACTCTTCTAACTTAGGGCTTCCTGTTGAGAATAATTCTTCTAAATCAATCCTGAATTACCTGAAACCCAAAACCGATGATTCAAACAAGTCATAATATATCATATGAAGCTACTCAAGTCTTCAAACAGATTGAACAGAAAGCAAATGCTCAAAACAACCGGTTGGGTCGTTACAATATTATGAGTCAGCAAATATTCATAAATATTTAAGAACTAATGCATGAGTCTACAGAAGTTTTGATGGTGCCATTAGGTCTGGATGTTGATTTTAGACTTAGACATATTCCCAAATTTTAATTTGGAGGTTCCTAGGTTGATTTGGCTTGTTTTGCCAAAAGTTGGTGATTTGAAGGTTTAGAAATTCCTTAAGTTTATCTATAGGTTGACTTTTTGGATATCAAGATCGGATTTTGATTTCGGGTCTTGGAATATGGTCCATTTTTTCACTTAGACCTTGTTTGTAAAGTTTGGCAACATTCAGATCTGGTTTGATAGGAATCGGACGCATGGTTGTGTTTCTAGCAGTTCCTAAAGTTCGTTAGGATTTTCATGTATTTTGGTGTCTGATTCGTGGTTTCGGATGTTGTTTTGGTGTTTTTATTGCACGATCAAGTTTGTATGATATTTATGTACTTGTGTGGATGTTTGCTTTAGACCCTCAGGGGCTCGGGTGAGTTTCGGATTGGTTTTGTTAGAATTTTGTGTGTTATTGCTGGTTCATTGCATTTTCGATGATTAGGTCATTAATACGACCACCGAATTTGCGAGTCTTTTCTCACTTTTGTGAACCTGGGGAAGTTGGGCATTTACTCTAGGGCTATCCGCTTTTGCGATGTTTTGTATTGCTTTTGCGACTCGTTGTGGCTTCACATTTGCAAGGATTTTGGCCGCAATTACGATCTTCGATGGGTCTATCAGGGGTTGCATTTGCGGATGTCACAAGTGCAACATCTGCAGCTTGTTTATAGCTGGGTATTTCGAGACTTAGCTTCAGTTTATCATATTTTGAACCCTAGACTTGGTAGGAGGTGATTGTGCGGAGGTTTTTTCACATACAAATATTGGGTAAGTGATTTTGATAAATTTTCAATTATATTACATGATTATTTATGATATTTAGCGTCAAATTCATGAGAATCTAAGGAAATTTTTGATGATTTTTTACTATGTTTTGAAAAATAAAAATTTGAGATTTGAGAGTAAAATTGGACTCGAATTTGAAAATAAAATGCATATATGGACTCGTGGGGTTATGGGTAGTGGAGATCTACCCTTGGACTCGGGTTTTGACTAGGCGAGCCCGAGGTTAACTTTTGTTGACTTTTGGAGAATTGTATAAAGATCATAGCTTTATGAATCGTAATTGGTTTCTCTTGCATTGTTTGATGAATTAAGTCATTTTTGGTTAGATTATAGAGCCGTGCAGAGGTGAACTTTAAGGGAAAATCTATTTTGAGTGTTGATTTGGCCTAGTTGAGGTAAGTATCTTGTCTAACTTAGTGTGGGAAAACTACCCCTTAGGATTTGGATTGGATTGTACTATTTGATTATGAGAAAGATCGTACATGAGGTGACGAGTGTGCAGATGGGCTTATATGTGAAAATTAACGGGTTTTAGACTCTTAGGTTACTTATAAGCATTTAATTGAAGTTGTTATTAATTGTCCTATCTTCCGTTGTTAAGTTTATTCTTACATGCTTTAATTGAAGTTATTATTACATGTTATAATTCCATTGTCGAGTTTTCCCTTATGTACATTTATTAGTAGATGTTGTTACATGTTATTCTTTCCATTATTGAGTTATTCTAATGCATTTAGTCGTAGTTTCTATTTCATGCTATCTTTTCATTGTTAAGCTTATGTTATGCATTAGAATTTGAAGATGCCATTTCATGGAAGCCTTTATTATTGGTTATTGAAATTGTAGTTGTTGAGAGCCACTAACACGTTTGTGGTTGAACTTGTTGGTCGTTGGAATACCTTTCCTTGTTGATTTATTGTTTGTTCATTTTGTTGTTGTTGAGATTCTTGTATATATTGTGGTTGATCCGCGTGATATGTGTTGTGATGACATTGGTATTGTTGATTTTGGCAATATTGTGGCATATGGGAATGTGTGGTGCGAGTCGATTATCGTTTGTGATATTGATGTACATGCGGTGGTATAAGGGTGGGTATTGAAACATATGAGGCAAGATAAGGTGGGACTTACACGCGTGTTGCTAGTAAGGGAATTACTTGAAGCCACGCGTGAGATAAGGGGGCTAAAGCGTGTATAGCTATTTTGGGAAAACATTTTTAAAATAAATGCAAGGCTCACGCGGTGATTTAAAGAAAGATTGTGATTGTGGTTTGTGAAATGTGAACATGAAGTGTGGTACCTCAGTGTGATTCTTATTCTACATCCTATGTTGGAAGGGCTTGTTGATTTGAACAATTATTGTTTATCCTTAAATCATTTCACTTGCATTTTGATTGTATTTTGTTATTTGTTGTTATTCTTATGTTGCAACAATTGTGATTTCTTGTGTGAGTCATGCCTTCTTATGTGATTGTTGCACCCCCTTTTCTCTCAAAAGTGAGTTTCGACGTGTGACAACTCTTTTAAATGGGTATTAAAATAGAAGAGTCTCCACCTAACGATTTTAAGGTGTGTTAGGGAACCTATTTCCAAATAACTCTTTTAATTAGTCTACGTTGCCAAAGATCAGGAAAGGGCTCAAATTACCTCAAGAGAAGGTGTTAGGCACTCTTCGAGGTCCACAACTGTGGGTCCTGGCCAAAGTTTATGCTATGTGGATTATTAAATTATGATTCTCCTAAGTGATCATGTTAGTGAAAGAAGACAAGGAGTTTAAAGGTTCTAAGCAAGTGTCGAGAAAACAGAATAATAATTAAACTATATAAATACAAGTCTCATAGGCGACAAGGATACAATTGTGTTGGTCTATATTTGATGACTAAGTGCGAACAGCGAGGATATAAAGGAAAGGGGGTCCTAATTTTTTAGCCTAAAGGATCACCCCATGCAACATAAATAATACTTCGCAACTCCCTTAGGGTAAGGGTTGCTCATATTATTCTGCGAGCACAGACTATCATCTCCTGCTACCTAATTACTATGTTAAAGTTGTTTACTTAGAGCGCTCTAATTTAATTCTAGACCGTCTCTTATGAGTGCACTACCCGTCCCATGCCTATGATCCAGGAGGCTTTGGACCTACTATTGGGTGGTTCTACACTTTACTTAGGATGCTCAAAATGATAAAACTAGGCGCGCATTCAAAACATATAGGACTTCACATAAAGGCAACAAATGGCTCAAGTTCGCCTCCACACATAAGCAAGAAATACACGGGGGCAGATTTAGGCAGTAGACAGTTAAGACGCATTAGAGTCGTTGGATCCTATAGGCAATGTTTCTATATGATTCTGATTTCCAGCATTATACAGGCAGTACTACAGTAGTAGATTAACGAATTTGCGGCTTATAAATTTTACAAACCCTAAAGCCATGATATCTAATATTGCGCATGAGGCAGTGAAATAGCTTGAAAACCCAAGATTAACAGCATCGATTTCATAAATAGTTTCTTATGCGAGTGACAATATCCTATAGGCAAGATTTCTAACAGTGATAATTAGACTTGATTTTATAACCCTTTATCCCTATAAGTGTGTCATCTAAGTAAGGCAGTATAATGAAAATAACAGAAGCAACTGGTTAATTAATTAACCCTATAGTCATGGTATCAAAATGAGTATATCAAAGGCGTGTATTATTGCATGTAGGCATGTTGTCTAAAGCGTTCAGTAGTAGGTATGGAAACAAGTGTAGCATATACTTAAGCTAACATGCTTTGAATAAGGTACCAGTATCAGGCAAATTAAATGAAGTGTGTGCGATTCCTATACATGATTTCTATTAGTGTGTTGAATCAAAACACGTCAAAGAAAATATCAAACAAAGCAATTAAAACCCTATAGGCATGCTTTCTACCCGTTCATGTGGGCATTAAGCTATCCCAGCCCCCCACTTTCATTAACTCCCCCATCGTTAGATTTACAAATCATTACAGCCCAAATGGAATAAATATGTAGAAATCCCTTTGGGAGGGTGCTACTTTCGAAACAAATCTAACTTACTACTTACAACATTCAGAAGATATTAATCTAAAAAGACACTCATAATAATTTAGTGGCAGAAATAGGCCCATGCAATAAAGGTTTCAAGGTGCAATATTTTTGTTTTTGAAAATACATTTCGTAAAATTTCTTAAATGAAATACAATGTCAAAATATCAAGATAAAGTGATACAACCCTTCTCGAATAATCAACACGTTTAAAGCAACTTCCTAACAAAATTACACTTTTCCTTCAACATCACTGCATGTTGGTATTGTACATGAATTTCAAACTAGTGAGTATAATAGGAAAACTAGTCTTCTCCTTTGTACATTTTTATAAGACAAAGTGTAAATTCGGCATATTACAAGACTTGAGCTACTAACACACCCTAAAACAGCAAAACAAGTCACCAAATTACATGTTGCAAGATTTTGGTCTTGAGATCCAACAAGCCTCCAAATAACATACATAAGCATATAGATCATGTACAAGTCCCAAACGATACAAAACCAAGGTGCATATGAAAATGTGATCTCCAAAATGCTCCTAAAAAGACTACTTCATAAGGCCGTCTTCAAATCTCGTCTCGTACATTACCTACGATAGAAAACAACTATCGCTAAGTGTAAAGCTTAGTGGCGTATAAACTTTGGGCTCGGAGCCGTTAAATTCTACAATTCCCCTTTTCAGTCATAGGTAGCTCAAATGAAACATAATTTAAAACAAGTGAAAAAATATATATTAAGAGTATCGAATATCAATCCTTGAGGTGTTTCCAACTATCAATAACAATTTTCAAGATTCAAGTATCAAGAAAGCGTATACTATCAATCCAAGAAAGTTTGCCAAATATCTATTTTTTGCCCAAGAAGATATGAAGAAAACACTAATAGTTTTCTAGTGTAAAAACGGGTTTAGTAACTTACCACAAAAAAGAGGAGCAACTTGAGCTTCATCAAGAGCTAGTTTGGCTGGTTGGTTTAGTGACAATTTCTGATGGTTACATGTAGTGTTTCATTTGATAAGAAGGAGAGAGGGTAGGGGTTGTCTTTGGCATGCCTCATGTGTTTCAAGAGGCATGTCGAGATGAGTGACAAAGTCACAGCCACAAGAAGGACAAATTCCCAACAAGAATGCAAAATGGAAAAGCAATTCGTACAAGTGGGCGAGTTAGCGAATAACTTGCAATACATGACTAACACGAATACAACGATATTAATTGAAGACAGGGGAAAGAAAAGCTCAGGTTATTTCAAACATTCCAGCAAGTAAAAAGAGTATAACTTCAAGTTTTGTACACAAAGCTTAGTGTTTTACCAGAAAACAGTTTAACCACAACTTGAGGACGTTCGAATCGTCTACACCATAGACCAACCAAATAAGTCCACTTCCTCTAACACTTCCCGTTAGATTTTACAAGGGTATATATACCTTAAATACATAATCATATATCATATAAGTCCAGTGATTTAACTTGTCAAACTAAACATGATATTGGTGAAAATCACCCTAAATTTTTGAAACAGAATTTTTGGACAGTATCACTATCTTGTGTTGTGGCTTAGTTTTGAATATTTAAACGGATAAACTAGACTGTATAGTATTCATTAAAGTCGTAGACACATGTCTTAAGGACTCAGAAACTCTTGAATCACCCCAATATCAGTTTCGTATAAAAGTTATGCTAATAATACTAACAGTAGTACAGGGAGAGTTCGCAAAACAGAAAATATGGGCAGCACCTGTCCTGTACTTTATTATCCCTTTTCGGGTAAATACAAGCAAAACTAGGTTTTGGTGCCTGAATAAGAGTGATAGAGTTATAAAGAATCTTTCCATCAAAGCTTATATCACTTAAAATGGAGTTCTATACAAGAAGATATGAAGAAAACACTAATAGTTTTCTAGTGTAAAAACGGGTTTAGTAACTTACCACAAAAAAGAGGAGCAACTTGAGCTTCATCAAGAGCTAGTTTGGTTGGTTAGTTTAGTGATATTTTCTGATGGTTACATGTAGTGTTTCATTTGATAAGAAGGAGAGAGGGTAGGGGTTGTCTTTGGCATGCCTCATGTGTTTCAAGAGGCATGTCGAGATGAGTGACAAAGTCACAGCCACAAGAAGGACAAATTCCCAACAAGAATGAAAAATGAAAAAGCAATTCGTACAAGCGGGCGAGTTAGCGAATATCTTGCAATACATGACTAACACGAATACAACGATATTAATTGAAGACACGGGAAAGAAAAGCTCAGGTTATTTCAAACACTCCAGCAAGTAAAAAGAATATAACTTCAAGTTTTTTACCAGAAAACAGTTCAACCACAACTTGAGGACGTTCAAATCTTCTACACCATAGACCAACCGAATCAGTCCACTTCCTCTAACACTTCCCCTTAGACTTTACAAGGGTATATATACCTTAAATACATAATCATATATCATATAAGTCCAGTGATTTAACTTGTCAAACTAAACATGATATTGGTAAAAATCACACTAAATTTTTGAAACAGAAATTCTGGACAGTATCACTATCTTGTGTTGCGGCTTAGATTTAAAGATTTAAAGGAAAAACTAGACTGTATAGTATTCATTTAAGTCTTAGACACATGTCTTAGGGACTCAGAAACTCTTGAATCACCCCAATATCAGTTTCGTACAAAAGTTATGCTAAAAATACTAACAGTAGTACAGGGAGAGTTCGTAAAACAGAAAATATGGGCAGCACCTGTCCTGTACTTTATGATCCCTTTTCAGATAAATACAACCAAAACTAGGTTTTGGTGCCTGAATAAGACTGATAGAGCTATAAAGAATCTTTCCATCAAAACTTATATCACTTAAAATGGAGTTCTATACAAGAAGATATGAAGAAAACACTAATAGTTTTCTAGTGTAAAAACGGGTTTAGTAACTTACCACAAAAAAGAGGAGCAACTTGAGCTTCATCAAGAGCTAGTTTGGCTGGTTGGTTTAGTGACAATTTCTGATGGTTACATGTAGTGTTTCATTTGATAAGAAGGAGAAAGGGTAGGGGTTTTCTTTGTTACGCCTCATGTGTTTCAAGAGGCATGTCGAGATGAGTGAAAAAGTCACAGCCACAAGAAGGACAAATTCCCAACAAGAATGCAAAATGAAAAAGCAATTCGTACAAGTCGGCGAGTTAGCGAATAACTTGCAATACATGACTAACACGAATACAACGATATTAATTGAAGACAGGGGAAAGAAAAGCTCAGGTTATTTCAAACATTCCATCAAGTAAAAAGAGTATAACTTCAAGTTTTGTACACAAACCTTAGTGTTTTACAAGAAAACAGTTCAACCACAACTTGAGGACGTTCGAATCGTCTACACCATAGACCAACCAAATCAGTCCACTTCCTCTAACACTTCCCCTTAGATTTTACAAGGGTATATATACCTTAAATACATAATCATATATCATATAATTCCAGTGATTTAACTTGTCAAACTAAACATGATATTGGTGAAAATCACCTTAAATTTTTGAAATAGAATTCTTGGACAGTATCACTATCTTGTGTTGTGGCTTAGTTTTGAAGATTTAAACGGATAAACTAGACTGCATAGTATTCATTAAAGTCGTAGTCACATGTCTTAGGGACTCAGAAACTCTTGAATCACCCCAATATCAGTTTCGTACAAAAGTTATGCTAAAAATACTAACAGTAGTACAGGGAGAGTTCGTAAAACAGAAAATATGGGCAGCACCTGTCCTGTACTTTATGATCCCTTTTCGGATAAATACAACCAAAACTAGGTTTTGGTGCCTGAATAAGACTGATAGAGCTATAAAGAATCTTTCCAACAAAACTTATATCACTTAAAATGGAGTTCTATACAAGAAGATATGAAGAAAACACTAATAGTTTTCTAGTGTAAAAACGGGTTTAGTAACTTACCACAAAAAAGAGGAGCAACTTGAGCTTCACCAAGAGCTAGTTTGGCTGGTTGGTTTAGTGATAATTTCTTATGGTTACATGTAGTGTTTCATTTGATAAGAAGGAGAGAGGGTAGGGGTTGTCTTTGGCATGCCTTATGTGTTTCAATAGGCATGCCGAGATGAGTGTCAAAGTCACAGCCGCAAGAAGGACAAATTTCCAACAAGAATGCAAAATGAAAAATCAATTCGTACAAGTGGGTGAGTTAGCAAATATCTTGCAATACATGACTAACATGAATACAACGATATTAATTGAAGACAGGGGAAAGAAAAGCTCGGGTTATTTCACACACTCCAGCAAGTAAAGTTTTGTACACAAACCTTAGTGTTTTACCAGAAAACAGTTCAACCACAACTTGAGGACGTTCGAATCTTCTACACCATAGACCAACCAAATCAGTTCACTTCCTCTAACACTTCCCCTTAGATTTTACAAGGGTATATATACCTTAAATACATAATCAAATATCATACAAGTCAAGTGATTTAACTTGTCAAACTAAACATGATATTGGTGAAAATCACCCCAAATATTCGAAACAGAAATTCTGGACAGTATCACTATCGTGTGTTGTGGCTCAGTTTTGAAGATTTAAACGGACAAACTAGACTGCATAGTATTCATTAAAGTCATAGACATATGTCTTAGGGACTCAGAAACTCTTGAATCACCCCCAATATCAGTTTCGTACAAAAGTTATGCTAAAAATACTAACAGTAGTACAGGGAGAGTTCGTAAAACAGAAAATATAGGCAGCACCTACCGTGTACTTTATGATCCCTTTTCGGGTAAATACAAGCAAAACTAGATTTTGGTGCCTGAATAATTTTTATAGAGCTATAAAGAATCTTTCCATCAAAGCTTAGATCACTTAAAATGGAGTTCTATACATGAAGATATGAAGAAAACACTAATAGTTTTCTAGTGTAAAAACGGGTTTAGTAACTTACCACAAAAAAGAGGAGCAACTTGAGCTTCATCAAGAGCTAGTTTGGCTGGTTGGTTTAGTGACAATTTTTGATGGTTACATGTAGTGTTTCATTTGATAAGAAGGAGAGAGGGTAGGGGTTGTCTTTGGCATGCCTCATGTGTTTCAGGAGGCATGTCGAGATGAGTAACAAAATCACAGCCACAAGAAGGACAAATTCCCAACAAGAATGCAAAATGGAAAAGCAATTCGTACAAGTGGGGGAGTTAGCGAATAACTTGCAATACATGACTAACGCGAATACAACGATATTAATTAAAGGCAGGGGAAAGAAAAGCTTAGGTTATTTCAAACATTCCAGCAAGTAAAAAGAGTATAACTTCAAGTTTTGTACACAAACCTTAGTGTTTTACCAGAAAACAGTTCAACCACAACTTGAGGACGTTCGAATCGCCTACACCATAGACCAACCAAATCAGTCCACTTCCTCTAACACTTCCCCTTAGATTTTACAAGGGTATATATACCTTAAATACATAATCATATATCATATAAGTCCAGTAATTTAACTTGTAAAACTAAACATGATATTGGTGAAAATCACCCTAAATTTTTGAAATAGAATTTCCGGACAGTATCACTATCTTGTGTTGTGGCTTAGCTTTGAAGATTTAAACGGATAAACTAGACTGTATAGTATTCATTAAAGTCGTAGACACATGTCTTAGGGACTCAGAAACTCTTGAAACACCCCAATATCAGTTTCGTACAAAAGTTATGCTAAAAATACTAATAGTAGTACAGGGAGAGTTCGTAAAACAGAAAATATGGGCAGCACCTGTCCTGTACTTTATGATCCCTTTTCGGGTAAATACAAGTAAAACTAGGTTTTGGTGCCTGAGTAAGAGTGATAGAGCTATAAAGAATCTTTCCATCAAAACTTATATCACTTAATATGGAGTTCTATACAAGAAGATATGAAGAAAACACTAATAGTTTTCTAGTGTAAAAACGGGTTTAGTAACTTACCACAAAAAAGAGGAGCAACTTGAGCTTCATCAAGAGCTAGTTTGGCTGGTTGGTTTAGTGACAATTTCTGATGGTTACATATAGTGTTTCATTTGATAAGAAGGAGACAGGGTAAGGGTTTTCTTTGGCATGCCTCATGTGTTTCAAGAGGCATGTCGAGATGAGTGACAAAGTCACAGCCACAAGAAGGACAAATTCCCAACAAGAATGCAAAATGAAAAAGCAATTCGTACAAGTCGGCGAGTTAGCGAATAACTTGCAATACATGACTAACACGAATACAACGATATTAATTGAAGACAGGGGAAGGAAAAGCTCAGGTTATTTCAAACATTCCATCAAGTAAAAAGAGTATATCTTGTAGTTTTGTACACAAACCTTAGTGTTTTACCAGAAAATAGTTCAACCACAACTTGAGGACGTTCAAATCGTCTACACCATAGACCAACCAAATCAGTCATACCCACGACTTTCCTTCACTACAACCTTTTGAAAAGGAAGGAATTAGCCATGCTCCAAAAATTCCCAAGAAAAACATAGTATTGCCTACTGGAGAAAAACCTCCAACAAGTGACATCGAGGCAACACTAAACTGGCAATCCGAAAACTCCATCTGCCAAAACAAGGTCCTGACCAACATTGGCAACACCATAAAGAACGTGGCTCATGCATAAAACAAAATGATGAGTAAGGTGGAAACAATTGAAAAAAAGATGGAGCAAACATCGTCTCGCCATGAAGGACTAATCAAAGCGTTGGAACTAAGGTTGGCAAATTTGCAATATGAGATTTGTCTTCCAGGAACTTCACTTTTCCAATTCTTCCAACAACAACAAAAAGAGATAGTTTCCCTCAAAGAACAGATTCATCTCTTATGAAATGACCACTCTAATCCACAAATAACCCCAGTTGTCACCTCAAAACCTACCTTTTTCCCGATGTCTCCACAACCATATTCCCCACCTAAATTAGACAACACCTTTTCTACTTTCCTGTCTGCCTCTCAAAATCCATTCTCTTTCACCCAACCTGTAAAAAGAGAACAAGAGTTTGATATTGCAAAATTGATTTGGGAAAGGAAAGATGCCCTTGCAGCACAAAAACAAGCCAAGAAACGGCGAGACCATGCAGAAAGTTCAAAAGGGTCCAACCCAGAAAATCTTATGATTTCTGACCAGAAGGCTCCAGACCTCTATGTCTCTCAGCCAAGATGCATATCAGAAGAAGAGACTCCACGGAAGATAGCTCTCAATCAAGCGATGAATCCACGACGGACTCTTCCGAAGATGACAATCCCCCAATATTTGTAAATCAGCCAAGAGAGCCAGAAGTATCTGAGATAGATGACGAGCAAGAAGGCATGACAGATGAGCCAATCCCAGAAAGAAGATATGAACCCATGGCGTCCAAGCCAGTTGGAACCGGCTTCCATACTTTCACCTTGGACGACTTCAAGGTTTCAAAATGGCCTCAGAGAATCCAAGACTTCTATACTTGGATGGTGACCAAAAATTTGGCAGAACGAGAAAAGTATGTCATCTTGTCAGAACTCACTTCACGTTTCTCAGGAATCCTCAGAGATTGGTGGAACTCCCTTGGGATTCACGACAAGAATATTTTTCTTACATCCCAAGATTTTGCCTTCAACATCCGGGTTCTACATGAAGTTTTCTGCGGAGATACTGGCCGACGACAGGAGAAAATGCGAAGACAACTCTTCGAGATGAAGTGTGTGTCATTCTACAGAAATGAAATTGACAGACACTTTCAAAAAATGGCCAAGATATACTTTGAAATCGGCGGAGACATCAATCTGAAGCAAGCCTTAGTCTCTTCTCTACCAAAGCTGTTAGCAAGCCGAACCATGACCATCATTAAAGAAAAATTCCAGTCCATAACCATCCCGCAAATTGGTTACATCAGGCAGGCTATTTTCGTCGCACTAGATGACATCTGTACCAAGCGCTCAGCCTTAAAGAAAATTAGCCAGCACAATCCAGCGCTTGACAAGGCATGCCGCAAAACTGATCTAATCAGCGGATCAGGATGTTCCTGCAGCACGTCCAGACGACGGAAAGAATTTAGGAGGTTCAAATGGCCAAGAATTCCAGATGGAAGATCAAGATCCACGAGACGCACAAAGTATTTCAGACGCAGAAGGCCAGGAAATTTTCACAAGAAAGACAGATGCTTTATTTGCCATAAGATTAGACATTTCGCAAAAAATTGTCCTCAGTCAAGAAGATCTATCAAACTCCTTGAAGAAATTGAAGATTACACTGGCATACATCTTGCAAAAGAGGAGGACCTTGAATCCATATTCTCTATGGATGATGAACCCAATGAAGAAACTATATTCTCTCTCGATATCTATGAAGATCAAGGCAATGATCAGTACCAGATTTCAAAACCAGTAATCGAAGCCCAAGAAGATATCAATGCTCTCACAGTTGTTCCTCAAGTAGAACTCAAGGTCTACACATCCAAATGGGATAAGCCAGCTCGAGTTATTGCTTTCATTGACACCGGAGCTGCATCCTCACTCATAAATCCTGCTGTCTTCCCTTAAGATCAATGTATGCCGCATTTCAAGGATTTCAACACTGCATCAAATGCAATCCTAACCACAATAGTCATTACAAAGCACCCGGTCACGATTGAGTTCTTTCCAGCATTGAAGTACAGAACCAAGCTGCTAGGATCTGATGTGCCAGGAAAAGATCTTATTATTGGATTCGACATTTACAGGCAGCTTAAAGATCAACTCCAGATCAAGACCAACGGGATAGCTTTTAAAAAGCAGTTCAGACCTTATTCTGAAATTCCAAGGCTATTCCAGATCACCGATGGCGAACAAATCAAAGAAATTGAGCAGAATCTCATTGAACATTCATGTGCTGAATCCCACAAGGATTTCATGAAGAAAGGGAAAAGCCCATTATGGAAAAACCAAGAGTTTTTTATCAAGCTCCCTTTCAAGAAAAATGAAAGCATCAATCCAACAAAAGCCAGTCATTCAGGCATGAATCCAGATCACCTTCAACTTGCAAAGAAAGAATGCAAAGAACTTTTGGAATTTGATCTAATAGAGCCATCGGATTCACAATGGGCATGCGAAGCATTTTATGTCAACAAAAGAGCTGAGCAGACAAGAGAAAAACTTAGGTTAGTTATTAATTACTAGCCACTAAACCATTTCCTCCAAGATGATAAATTTCCCATACCCAATAAACTCACTCTTTTCTTCCACTTAGCCAAGGCCAAATATTTTTTCAAGTTTGATTTAAAATCTGGATTTTGGCAATTGGGAATCCACCCTGAAGAACGACCCAAAACAGGATTTTGCATCCCAGATCATCACTTCCAGTGGAAAGTCATGCCCTTCGGTTTGAAAACTGCACCCTCCTTGTTCCAAAAAGCAATGATAAAAATCATCCAACCCATCCTCCATACCTTCTTAGTTTACATTGATGATATCCTGTTATTTAGTGAGACATTAGACGAACATGTCAACTTGCTTCGTCAATTTGAAGCATTGGTAACAAAGTATGGGATCATGCTCTCAGCAAAAAAGATGGTTCTTGCTCAAAAGGAGATTGATTTTCTTGGAATGCATTTCGCCCGAGGTGAATATAGTTCAGGACCGCATATATGTCAGGAACTACTTAAATTTCCAGATACCAACCTCACAACAAAGCAGATCCAACAGTTCTTGGGTGTCATCAATTATGTTAGAGATTTCATCCCAAATATCTCTACATACATTTCACCACTCACAGAAATGCTCAGGAAAAAATGCAACATCATGGGGAGTGAAACAGGATGAAGCAGTCAGAAAAATAAAGGAGATATGTAAAAATGTCAAGTCTCTCTACATCCGTTCAGATGAAAAGAAAATACTGCAAACTGATGCCAGCCATGAATATTGGAGTGCTGTTCTATTGGAAGAAAAAGATGGCCAACAAAAAATATGCGGATACGCCAGTGAAAAGTTTAAAGATGCCGAGCAACATTATCATTCCACCTTCAAGGAAATTCTTACAGTAAAGAATGGAATCAAGAAATTCAATTTCTTCCTTATCCATACAGAATTTCTAGTGGAAACGGATATGAAGTCTTTCCCAAAAATGATCCGGATAAATTCAAAAATTATCCCTAATCCTCATATTCTCAGATGGGCTCAACGGTTCTCTCCATACAAGTTTCAAGTCAAGCACTTGAAAGGAAAGGATAATATCCTCGCAGATCTTCTATCGCGACCTGAAGAATTCTCAAAAAGATTTTCCTCAACAAAACTTGTGATGACTCACTTTATTGCCCCGAATTATTCCATTTATTATGTAGTGTGAGATTTAAATCGAGTAAAATGTACTTGAAGTGAATTAAAAAGAAATGAGACACATGGTCTCATTTAAGAAAGTCTAAGTCGCTAAAGTCAACCACGAGATTGACTTTTGAGTTAGAAGGCTCGGATTTAAAATCCGACGACTCGACTAGCTTCGGGAGGGAATATATGACTTAGACGAGTGACCGTAATATATTTGATAGACCTCGAACAATAATAGACTTGAGTCGAGGAAGTTTGGATTACCGGTTGATAGGTCAAATTTTGATCCGGAAGTCGGAATGAAATTCCGAAAGTTGCTGTAGGTTCCTTATGTAATTTTGGACTTGCGTGCAAATTTTCAGACCATTCGGACTCCGTTTGGTCGGGTTCGGATCGAAGGACCGAATTGAGGATCCTTGAAGTTCATAGAATTTCTTTCAATGCAAATCCAATAAATCGACGTTCGTTTTAGTGTTCCAATGATTGGAACAAGTTTAAATGAGATTATAGAACATGCGTGCATGTTCAGATGAAGTCCCGAGGGTCCCGGATGGATTTCGGATCGTTAACGGGACTTAGTTCGTCGCTTCATGAAGCGACAAACAGTGTGTTTCTGGTTTAATTGAGATTAGAGTTAGTAAACGACCTCCAAATTCGATTTTTGTTTGGAGAATTAGCTCCGTATTGAAATTACGGAGCCGTGGCAAAAAGAATCGTTCAAATCGGACCCCGTATGAAAAAGTTAGGCTTAATTTTGTAAAAGAAGAAAAAAGAGAGCNCATCCTCACTCATAAATCCTGCTGTTCTCCCTGAAGATCAATGAGTGCCGCATTTTAAGGGTTTTAACACTGCATCAAATGCAATCCTAACCACAACAGTCATTACAAAGCACCCGGTCACGATTGAGTTCTTTCCAGCATTGAAGTACAGAACCAAGCTGCTAGGATTTGATGTGCCAGGAAAAGATCTTATTATTGGATTCGACATTTACAGGCAGCTTAAAGTTCAACTCCAGATCAAGGCCAACGGGATAGCTTTTAAGAAGCAGTTCAGACCTTATTCTGAGATTCCAAGGCTATTCCAGATCACCAATGACGAACAAATCAAAGAGATTGAGCAGAATCTCATTGAACATTCATGTGCTGAATCCCACAAGGATTTCATGAAGAAAGGGAAAATCCCATTATGGAAAAACCAAGAGTTTTTTATCAAGCTCCCTTTCAAGAAAAATGAAAACATCAATCCGACAAAAGCCAGTCACTCAGGAATGAATCCAGATTATCTTCAGCTTGCAAAGAAAGAATGCGAAGAACTTTTGGAATTTGATCTGATAGAACCATTGTATTCTCAATGGGCATGCGAAGCATTCTATGTCAACCAAAGAGCTGAGCAAACAAAAGGAAAACTCAATGAGACATTGGACGACCATGTCAACTTGCTTCGTCAATTTGAGGCATTGATAACAAAGTACGGGATCATGCTCTCAGCAAAAAAGATGGTTCTTGCTCAAAAGGAGATTAATTTTCTTGGAATGCATTTCGCCCGAGGTGAATATAGTCCAGGACCGCATATATGTCAGGAACTACTTAAATTTCCGGATACCAATCTCACAACAAAGCAGATCCAACAGTTCTTGGGTGTCATCAATTATGTTTGAGATTTCATCCCAAATATCTCTACATACATTTCACCACTCACAGAAATGCTCAAGAAAAATGCAACATCATGGGGAGAGAAACAGGATGAAGCAGTCAGAAAAATAAAGGAGATATGTAAATGTCAAGTCTCTCTACATCCCTTCAGATGGAAAGAAGATACTGCAAACTGATGCCAGCCATGAATATTGGAGTGCTGTTCTATTTGAAGAAAAAGATGGCCAACAGAATATATGCGGATACGCCAGTGGAAAGTTTAAAGATGCCGAGCAACATTATCATTCCACCTTCAAAGAAATTCTTGCAGTAAAGAATGGAATCAAGAAATTCAATTTCTTCCTTATCCATACAGAATTTCTAGTGGAAATGGATATGAAGGCTTTTCCAAAAATGATCCGGATAAATTCAAAAATTATCCCCAATCCTCAGATTCTCAGATGGGCTCAATGGTTTTCTCCATACAAGTTTCAAGTCAAGCACCTGAAAGGAAAGGATAATATTCTAGCAGATTTTCTATCGCGACCGGAAAAATTCTCAAAAAGATTTTCTCCAGCAAAACTGAAGCCAAACAGCCACATCTTTATGTTTTCAAACACACCGGGAACTAGTTCATTAAAGCCAACAGATCATCCACCGGAGTTGTTCAACCTCATGGATCCCTTTGATCCGTCGATTATTATGGAAAGAAGAACTTATTATGAGCTTCAAGTTTTCCGGCAATATGAAGGATCCATTCTCAAGCCTTATGGTGTCAATCCAGAATATCCGTTCTGTCATATATTCATAGATCAAGACAAGGATTTTTCACAAGAATTATTATGGTTTTTCTTGTACCTATGCCATCAATATTATATTTTCATGGAATTCAAATGCAACGTCTTCAAGGATTTTGATACCATTGTACCAGCCCTTAGAGTATTTTTACTATGATTCAAACCTAGGAGATATTGGACGAAATGTTTCAGTGATTCCTACGCAGCAAAAATATTCATGTTTCATAGGCCAGTGAAGATCATTAATGGAAAAGTCCAAGCGCAAGTAGAGGCATCATTCTGGTGGAAATTTCCCGTGTGTATTTTATCAATGGAGTAAGAGTATAGCGAGGCACAAAGAATCATTTTCCAGCAAAATAGGTGCATCCCAAAAGAGATATGACCAAAAGAATGGCAAGCTGGAATTATACCAATACCCATCCTCACTGGGAAAGAGTCCGGGAAGCAGCAAAGGAATATCAAACGCCATATGAAATCATTCGAGAAAAGATCATTAATGACATTTCCAGATTAAAGTTGCGAATTACATCTCTCAGTCCAAAGGGAAAGGAACATAGCAGTGAAGAACCGTCAAGTTCCAGGCGATACTTCACAAGGTCTTCGAAAAGATGCCTGGAAGACAATACTATGATCGATAAAGGATAATTGTCTTAATCCTTGCTAATCCCACCTTAATCCTCCATTACCAACCCAAAAAATACTCAAAAAATATCCTACCCATGCCAGGACAAATTTCCACCTCTTTCCATGCCATCCGGGCCCCACTTCACCTTGTTTTCACATGCCTCCACATGCCTCCACATGCTTCTTCACATGCAACACCGTACATTCACATGGCATCACATGCTACACCATGTATATTCAACCCGTTCGCATGCTTTCAAGTGTTTTTAGTGGTTTTGCCTAAAGTCCTTCACATGCCGAGAGGGACCCGCTTGTAGATAAGTTTGCCATGTAAAATAGGTTTGCTTTATCTAGATTGTTTGTCTTGTAATAACCTCTTAGTCCTATATAAAGGAGGCCATGTAGTAGTTGTAGGATCATCAGAAATTTACCTTGTACTAGTTCAGAAAATCCTCCTGTAAAAAACCCTAGAGTCATCCTAAAATTTTCTTGTAATTTTCGTCCACTCTTTGTAAATCTCTTGTGATATATTACATATGAGTTCTTTCTAAATTTCCCTCTTGTTCTTC
Organism: Nicotiana obtusifolia; assembly: GCA_002018475.1. Lineage (NCBI taxonomy): Eukaryota > Viridiplantae > Streptophyta > Magnoliopsida > Solanales > Solanaceae > Nicotiana > Nicotiana obtusifolia. The sequence goes on along the minus strand of MCJB01049459.1, from coordinate 8,926 downwards.
CTTTCGAATGGATGGAAAGGTCGGTCCATGTATGAAAATAGAGTAAGTGTACTCTTTGAAAGTTAGCTTGTTGTAGTACGGTCCATGTATGAAAATAGAGTAAGTGTACTCTTTGAAAGTTAGCTTATTGTAGTGCGAAAGTTTCCCGAGTTATGAACAGCTAACGTTGGTTATAGTACAAAAGTTTTCTGAGTGTGTAGCTTGGCAAGCCGTCCCTGAATGGGTTGTTGAAGCCAGCCACTTTTGTAGGAAAACTTTTGCGACTATAAACAAATTAACTGTTTGTGTAGCTTGGCAAGCCGTCCCTTATGGTTGTTGAAGCCAGCCCTTTTTTATGTAGGGAAACTTTCGTACCTATGATTAAGCTTGCTTTCCTCGAGTCTCTTGCTTTGTTTTTCGTACTGTGGTGTCGTTCCTACGATTAGGCTTGCTTTCACGGAATCCTTGCTTTATTCTTTATACTGTGGTACCTTAAATACATAATCATATGTCATATAAGTCCAGTGATTTAACTTGTCAAACTAAACATGATATTAGTGAAAATCACCCTAAATTTTTGAAACAGAATTTTTGGACAGTATCAATATCTTGTGTTGTGGCTTAGTTTTGAAGATTTAAACGGATAAACTAGACTGTATAGTATTCATTAAAGTCGTAGACACATGTCTTAGGGACTCAGAAACTCTTGAATCACCCCAATATCAGTTTCGTATAAAAGTTATACTAAAAATACTAACAGTAGTACAGGGAGAGTTTGTAAAACAGAAAATATGGGCAGCACCTGTCCTGTACTTTATGATCCCTTTTCAGGTAAATACACGCAAAACTAGGTTTTGTTGCCTGAATAAGAGTGATAGAGCTATAGAGAATATTTCCATCAAAGCTTAGATCACTTAAAATGGAGTTCTACACAAGAAGATATGACGAAAACACTAATAGCAGTCTAGTGTGAAAAGGGTTTAGTAACTTACCACAAAAGAGAGGAGCAACTTGAGCTTCATCAAGAGCTAGTTTGGATGGTTGGTTTAGTGATAATTTCTGATGGTTACATGTAGTGTTTCATTTGATAAGAAGGAGAGAGGGTAGGAGTTTTCTTTGGCATGGCTCATGTGTTTCAAGAGGCATGTCGAGATGAGTGACAAAGTCACAGCCACAAGAAAGACAAATTCCCAGCAAGAAAGCAAAATGAAAAAGCAATTCGTACAAGTGGGTGAGTTAGCGAATATCTTCCAATACATGACTAACACGAATACAACGATATTAATTGAAGACAGGGTAAAGAAAAGCTCAGGTTATTTCAAACATGCTAGCAAGTAAAAAGAGTATAACTTCAAGTTTTGTACACAAACCTTAGTGTTTTACCAGAAAATAGTTCAACCACAACTTGAGGACGTTCGAATCGTCTACACCATAGACCAATCAAATCAGTCCACTTCCTCTAACACTTCCCCTTAGATTTTACAAGGGTATATATACCTTAAATACATAATCATATATCATATAAGTCCTGTGATTTAACTTGTCAAACTAAACATGATATTGGTGAAAATCACCCTAAATTTTTGAAACAAAAATTTTGGACAGTATCACTATCTTGTGTTGTCGCTTAGTTTTGAAGATTTAAACGGATAAAGTAGACTGTATAGTATTCATTAAAGTCGTAGACACATGTCATAGGGACTCAAAAACTCTTGAATCACCCCAATATCAGTTTCGTACAAAACTTATGCTAAAAATACTAATAGTAGTACAGGGAGAGTTCGTAAAACAGAAAATATGGGCAGCACCTGTCCTGTACTTTATGATCCCTTTTCGGGTAAATACACGCAAAACTAGGTTTTGTTGCCTGAATAAAAATGATAGAGCTATAAATAATCTTTCCATCAAAGCTTAGATCACTTAAAATGGAGTTCTACACAAGAAGATATGACGAAAACACTAATAGCAGTCTAGTGTGAAAAGGGTTTAGTAACTTACCACAAAAGAGAGGAGCAACTTGAGCTTCATCAAGAGCTAGTTTGGATGGTTGGTTTAGTGATAATTTCTGATGGTTACATGTAGTGTTTCATTTGATAAGAAGGAGAGAGGGTAGGAGTTTTCTTTGGCATGGCTCATGTGTTTCAAGAGGCATGTCGAGATGAGTGACAAAGTCACAGCCACAAGAAAGACAAATTCCCAGCAAGAAAGCAAAATGAAAAAGCAATTCGTACAAGTGGGTGAGTTAGCGAATATCTTCCAATACATGACTAACACGAATACAACGATATTAATTGAAGACAGGGTAAAGAAAAGCTCAGGTTATTTCAAACATGCTAGCAAGTAAAAAGAGTATAACTTCAAGTTTTGTACACAAACCTTAGTGTTTTACCAGAAAATAGTTCAACCACAACTTGAGGACGTTCGAATCGTCTACACCATAGACCAATCAAATCAGTCCACTTCCTCTAACACTTCCCCTTAGATTTTACAAGGGTATATATACCTTAAATACATAATCATATATCATATAAGTCCTGTGATTTAACTTGTCAAACTAAACATGATATTGGTGAAAATCACCCTAAATTTTTGAAACAAAAATTTTGGACAGTATCACTATCTTGTGTTGTCGCTTAGTTTTGAAGATTTAAACGGATAAAGTAGACTGTATAGTATTCATTAAAGTCGTAGACACATGTCATAGGGACTCAGAAACTCTTGAATCACCCCAATATCAGTTTCGTACAAAACTTATGCTAAAAATACTAATAGTAGTACAGGGAGAGTTCGTAAAACAGAAAATATGGGCAGCACCTGTCCTGTACTTTATGATCCCTTTTCGGGTAAATACAAGCAAAACTAGGTTTTGTTGCCTGAATAAAAATGATAGAGCTATAAATAATCTTTCCATCAAAGCTTAGATCACTTAAAATGGAGTTCGATACAAAAAAATATGAATAAAACACTAATAGTTTTGTAGTGTAAAAACGGGTTTAGTAACTTACCACAAAAAAGAGGAGCAACTTGAGCTTCATCAAGAGCTAGTTTGGCTGGTTGGTTTAGGGATAATTTCTGATGGTTACATGTAGTGTTTCACTTGATAAGAAGGAGAGAGGGTAGGGGTTTTCTTTGGCATGCCTCATGTGTTTCAAGAGGCATGTCGAGATGAGTGACAAAGTCACAGCAACAAGAAGGACAAATTCCCAACAAGAATGCAAAATGAAAAAGCAATTCGTACAAGTGGGTGAGTTAGCGAATATCTTGCAATACATGACTAACACGAATACAACGATATTAATTGAAGAAAGTGGAAAGAAAAGGTCAGGTTATTTCAAACATTCCAGCAAGTAAAAAGAGTATAACTTCAAGTTTTGTACACAAACCTTAGTGTTTTACAAGAAAACAGTTCAACCACAACTTGAGGACGTTCGAATAAACCAAATCAGTCCACTTCCTTTAACACTTCCCCTTAGATTTTACAAGGGTATATATACCTTAAATACACAATCATATATCATACAAGTCCAGTGATTTAACTTGTCAAACTAAACATGATATTGGTGAAAATCACCCAAAAATTTTGAAGCAGAAATTTTGGACAGTATCACTATCTTGTGTTGTGGATTAGTTTTGAAGATTTAAACGGATAAACTAGACTGTATAGTATTTATTAAAGTCGTAGACACGTGTCTTAGGGACTCAGAAACTCTTGAATCACCCCAATATCAGTTTCGTACAAAAGTTATGCTAAATACTAACTGTAGTATAGGGAGAGTTCGTAAAACAGAAAATATGGGCAGCACATGTCCTGTACTTTATGATCCTTTTTCGGGTAAATACAAGCAAAACTAAATTTTGTTGCCTGAATAAGAGTGATAGAGCTATAAAGAATATTTCCATCAAAGCTTAGATCACTTAAAATGGAGTTCTACACAAGAAGATATGAAGAAAACACTAATAGCATTCTAGTGTAAAAAGGGTTTAGTAACTTACCACAAAAGAGAGGAGAAACTTGAACTTGATCAAGAGCTAGTTCGGCTGGTTAGTTTAGTGATAATTTCTGATGGTTACATGTAGGGTTTCATTTGATAAGAAGGAGAGTGGGTAGGGATTTTCTTTGGCATGCCTCATGTGTTTCAAGAGGGATGTCGAGATGAGTAACAAAATCACAGCCACAAGAAGGACAAATTCCCAACAAGAATGCAAAATGAAAAAGCAATTCGTACAAGTGGGGGAGTTAGCGAATATCTTGCAATACATGACTAACACGAATACAACGATATTATTTGAACACAGGGGGGAGAAAAGCTCAGGTTATTTCAAACATTCCAGCAAGTAAAAAGAGTATAACTTCAAGTTTTGTACGCAAACCTTTATGTTTTACCAGAAAACAGTTCAACCACAACTTGAGGACGTTCGAATCGTCTACACCATAGACCAACCATATCAGTCCACTTCCTCTATCACTTCCCCTTAGATTTTACAAGGGTATATATACCTTAAATACATAATCATATATCATATAAGTCCAGTGATTTAAATTGTCAAACTAAACATGATATTGGTGAAAATCACCCTAAAATTTTGAAGCAGAAATTTTGGACAGTATCACTATCTTGTGTTGTGGATTAGTTTTGAAGATTTAAACAGATAAACTAGACTGTATAGTATTCATTAAAGTCGTAGACACATGTCTTAGGGACTCAGAAACTCTTGGATCACCCCAATATCAGTTTCGTACAAAAGTTAAGCTAAAAATACTAACAGTAGTACAGGGAGAGTTAGTAAAACAGAAAATATGGGCAGCACCTGTCCTGTACTTTATGATCCTTTTTCGGGAAATACAAGCAAAACTAGGTTTTGTTGCCTAAATAAGAGTGATAGAGCTATAAAGAATATTTCCATCAAAGCTTAGATCACTTAAAATGGAGTTCTACACAAGAAGATATGAAGAAAACACTAATAGAAGTCTAGTGTAAAAAGGGTTTAGTAACTTACCACAAAAGATAGGAGCAACTTGAGCTTCATCAAGAGCTAGTTTGCCTGGTTGGTTTAGTGATAATTTCTGATGGTTACATGTAGTGTTTCATTTGATAAGAAGGAGAGTGGGTAGGGGTTTTCTTTGGCATGCCTCATGTGTTTCAAGAGGGATGTCGAGATGAGTGACAAAATCACAGCCACAAGACGGACAAATTCCCAACAAGAATGCAAAATGAAAAAGCAATTCGTACAAGTGGGGGAGTTAGCGAATATCTTGCAATACATGACTAACACGAATACAACGAAATTAATTGAAGATAGGGGAAAGAAAAGGTCAGGTTATTTCAAGCATTCCAGCAAGTAAAAAGAGTATAACTTCAAGTTTTGTACGCAAACCTTAGTGTTTTACCAGAAAATAGTTCAACCACAACTTAAGGACGTTCGTATCGTCTACACCATAGACCAACCATATCAGTCCACTTCCTCTATCACTTCCCCTTAGATTTTACAAGGGTATATATACCTTAAATACATAATCATATATCATATAAGTCCAGTGATTTGAATTGTTAAACTAAACATGATATTGGTGAAAGTCACCCTAAATTTTTGAAGCAGAAATTTTGGACAGTATCACTATCTTGTGTTGTGGATAAGTTTAGAAGATTTAAACGGATAAACTAGACTGTATAATATTCAATAAAGTCCTAGACACATGTCTTAGGGACTCAGAAACTCTTGAATCACCCCAATATCAGTTTCGTACAAAAGTTATGCTAAAAATACTAACAGTAGTACAGGGAGAGTTCGTAAAACAGAAAATATGGGCAGCACCTGTCCTGTACTTTATGATCCTTTTTCGGGTAAATACAAGCAAAACTAGGTTTTGTTGCTTGAATAAGAGTGATAGAGCTATAAAGAATATTTCCATCAAAGCTTAGATCACTTAAAATGGAGTTCTACACAAGAAGATATGAAGAAAACACCAATAGCAGTCTAGTGTAAAAAGGGTTTAGTAACTTACCACAAAAGAGAGGAGCAACTTGAGCTTCATCAAGAGCTAGTTTGGCTGGTTGGTTTAGTGATAATTTCTGATGGTTACATGTAGTGTTTCATTTGATAAGAAGGAGAGTGGGTAGGGGTTTTCTTTGGCATGCCTCATGTTTTTCAAGAGGGATGTCGAGATGAGTGACAAAATCACAGCCACAAGAAGGACAAATTCCCAACAAGAATGCAAAATGAAAAACCAATTCGTACAAGTGGGTGAGTTAGCGAATATCTTGCAATACATGACTAACACGAATACAACGATATTAATTGAAGACAGGGGGAAGAAAAGCTCAGGTTATTTCAAACATTCCAGCAAGTAAAAAGAGTATAACTTCAAGTTTTGTACGCAAACCTTAGTGTTTTACCATAAAACAGTTCAACCACAACTTGAGGATGTTCGAATCGTCCACACCATAGACCAACCATATCAGTCCACTTCCTCTAACACTTCCCCTTAGATTTTACAAGGGTATATATACCATAAATACATAATCACATATCATATAAGTCCAGTGATTTAAATTGTCAAACTAAACATGATATTGGTGAAAATCACCCTAAATTTTTGAAGCATAAATTTTGGACAGTATCACTATCTTGTGTTGTGGCTTAGTTTTGAAGATTTAAACGGATAAACTAGACTGTATAGTATTCATTAAAGTCGTAGACACATGTCTTAGGGACTCAGAAACTCTTGAATCACCGCAATATCAGTTTCGTACAAAAGTTATGCTAAAAATACTAACAGTAGTACAGGGAGAGTTCGTAAAACAGAAAATATGGGCAGCACCTATCCTGTACTTTATGATCCTTTTACGGGTAAATACAAGCAAAACTAGGTTTTGTTGCATGAGTAAGAGTGATAGAGCTATAAAGAATATTTCCATCAAAGCTTAGATCACTTAAAATGGAGTTCTACACAAGAAGATATGAAGAAAACACTAATAGCAGCCTAGTGTAAAAAGGGTTTAGTAACTTACCACAAAAGAGAGGAGAAACTTGAGCTTGATCAAGAGCTAGTTCGGCTGGTTAGTTTAGTGATAATTTCTGATATTACATGTAGGGTTTCATTTGATAAGAAGGAGAGTGGGTAGGGGTTTTCTTTGGCATGCCTCAAGTGTTTCAAGAGGGATGTCGAGATGAGTGACAAAATCATGGCCACAACAAGGACAAATTCCCAACAAGAATGCAAAATGAAAAAGCAATTCGTACAAGTGGGGGAGTAAGCGAATATCTTGCAATACATGACTAACACGAATACAACGATATAAATTGAAGACAGGGGGAAGAAAAGCTCAGGTTATTTCAAACATTCCAGCAAGTAAAAAGAGTATAACTTCAAGTTTTGTCCGCAAACCTTAGTGTTTTACCAGAAAACAGTTCAACCACAACTTGAGGACGTTCGAATCGTCTACACCATAGACCAACCATATCAGTCCACTTCCTCTAACACTTCCCCTTAGATTTTACAAGGGTATATATACCTTAAATACATAATCACAAATCATATAAGTCCAGTGATTTAACTTGTCAAACTAAACATGATATTGGTGAAAATCACCCTAAAATTTTGAACAGAATTTTAGGACAGTATCACTATCTTGTGTTGTGGCTTAGTTTTGAAGATTTAAACGGATAAACTAGACTGTATAGTATTCATTAAAGTCGTAGACACATGTCTTAGAGACTCAGAAACTCTTGAATCACCCCAATATTAGTTTCGTACAAAAGTTATGCTAAAAATACTAACAGTAGTACAAGGAGAGTTCGTAAAATAGAAAATATGGGCAGCACTTGTCCTGTACTTTATGATCCTTTTTCGGGTATATACAAGAAAAACTAGGTTTTGTTGCCTGAATAAGAGTGATAGAACTATAAAGAATATTTCCATCAAAGCTTAGATCACTTAAAACGGAGTTCTACACAACAAGATAAGAAGAAAACACTAATAGCAGTCTAGTGTAAAAAGGGTTTAGTAACTTACCACAAAAGATAGGAGCAACTTGAGCTTCATCAGGAGCTAGTTTGGCTGGTTGGTTTAGTGATAATTTCTGATGGTTACATGTAGTGTTTCATTTGATAAGAAGGAGAGTGGGTAGGGGTTTTCTTTGGCATGCCTCATGTGTTTCAAGAGGGATGTCGAGATGAGTGACAAAATCACAGCCACAAGAAGGACAAATTCCCAACAAGAATGCAAAATGAAAAAGCAATTCGTACAAGTGGTTATTTCAAACATTCCAGCAAGTAAAAAGAGTATAACTTCAAGTTTTGTACGCAAACCTTAGTGTTTTACCAGAAAACAGTTCAACCACAACTTGAGGACGTTCGAATCGTCTACACCATAGACCAACCATATCAGTCCACTTCCTCTAACACTTCCCCTTAGATTTTACAAGGGTATATATACCTTAAATACATAATCACATATCATAGAAGTCCAGTGATTTAACTTGTCAAACTAAACATGATATTGGTGAAAATCTCCCTAAGATTTTGAACCAGAATTTTTGTATAGTATCACTATCTTGTGTTGTGGCTTAGTTTTGAAGATTAAAACGGATAAACTAGACTGTATAGTATTCATTAAAGTCGTAGACACATGTCTTAGAGACTCAGAAACTCTTGAATCACCCCAATATTAGTTTCGAACAAAAGTTATGCTAAAAATACTAACAGTAGTACAAGGAGAGTTCGTAAAACAGAAAATATGGGCAGCACCTGTCCTGTAAATTATGATCCTTTTTCGGGTATATACAAGAAAAACTAGGTTTTGTTGCCTGAATAAGAGTGATAGAGCTATAAAGAATATTTCCATCAAAGCTTAGATCACTTAAAATGGAGTTCTACACAAGAAGATATGAAGAAAACACTAATAGCAGTCTAGTGTAAAAAGGGTTTAGTAACTTACCACAAAAGA
>MCJB01049458.1:0-40326 GCA_002018475.1 Nicotiana obtusifolia | reverse complement strand
TGATACCACGTCATCGCTCCCTTGGATAGAGTTTCTCTGAATTTTTTCAGGAGGACGGACTCGATTTCGTCGTCCTCGAGATCGTTCCCCTTTATGGCACAAGTATAAGCTGTCACATGCTCATTTGGGTCCGAAGTTCCGTTGTATTTAAGAATTTCGGGCATGCGAAACTTCTTCGGGATCGGCTTCGGAGCGGCGCTGGACGGGAAAGGCTTCTGCACGAATTTTTTGGCGTCCAAACCTTTCAATATTGGAGGTGCCCCCGGTATCTGGTCTACCCTCGAATTGTATGTTTCGACTTTTTTATCGTTGGCTTCAATTCTTTTTTCTCCTGTCTCGACCCGCTTAGTCAACTCCTCCAGCATTTTGATAATCCCGGAGTTAATTCCCGAACCGCTTTCATCCGGTTGTGCTGTGACCGGTTCATTTTGCTCGGTTGTCGCCTGAGGAGGAACGTTTTCTGCTCTGCCCGGGTTCTGAGTGCGGCTTTGCAATTGGGCTATCGCCGCTTACTGAGCTTGTAGCATATCGAATATCACCCTGAGACTGATTTCATTCTCCCAGCTCTGCTGAATTCCCGAGTGGTTCTCCCCCCGGACGCTGTGCGATGAGCTAGGTGCCTGGTCTGCATCGACCGCCATTTGAGGATTGGCGTCGATTGGAACCTCACGTCCGGGCATAGTGTTGTTTTTACCTTAGTTGTTGACCTCGTTGTTGATGGGGAGTGATTGTGCCATGATTAATTTGTAACCTGAAAAACAAAGAATTCTGCAAAGAGCAAGCGTAAAATTGTGTTTGAAAGAGAAACGTATCAAAAGCTCACTAATATCCTTAGTCCCACGGTGGGTGCCAAACTGTTTACCCTTAAATCCGGATAACAATTGAATTTGTTCGTAATGCTAAGGATCCTTGAATCGATTTGATACGATGTATAAATATAACGTAAATGATTAAAGGACAATAAGCAAAAGGAAATAGCCAAACCACAAGAATTAAATATCTGGCGATGAAATATAGAAATAGGCAAGCTTAGTGATCAGTAACAATGGCAATGAATAGTAACTTTATCAGTATTTTCTCACAGAATGTGCCGTGCCCTACAGTGATGGTTGAATGCTCTTCTTATAGGTAGCTAAAAGAGTCCTAAACATGGTAAAAGTCTAATTACAAAGTAAATCCCTTGAATTACGGGATGAAATATCCTGAAATGATGCTTAAACGTCTATAACGGTTGAGATATTTGCTCCTGGCGAAATATCCGGAATTCGCGAGATATCCGGTTCGAAACTGATCCCTTGTCACGAGATGCCCCTTGGCCGACCGATATCGGTTCCCCCATTTCGGCTGCTCCAGCCTCCGTGTCCGATTTGTTGATTTCGGACCGGGGCAGCCCGGCCTCGTATTGCGCCCGGACCCGACTTCACTCGGTGGTATCCGACCTAATACAACCTCCCTCCTGAAATTGCCAACCTACTTAATTAAGAAAGAAGCGTCTTTTTTGGGGGGAATTTGAATGTTTCGGGAATGAGTACAAGAGCACCTGGATTATAATCTCCAAATAGGACTTGAGAAATGGCATCACCACCATCTTGACCAGGATAGCCAACCCACAAAATTGCGCCTATCTTTTTATTATTCTTAGCAAAGGTTACGTCAATAGGACTGCCTGATATAATCACTAGAATGACTGATCCATTTGCTGCCTTAGCCAGGTCTTTTACAAGCTTTTCTTGAAACCCTGGCAATGTCAAGGTCACTCTATCCAGTGATTCTCTCTCGATGGATTGATCAAGCCCCATAACAAGCACCACCATGTCAGCTGCAGCTGCAGCCTTGGCTGCTGCCTTGATTTGGCTTGAATCAGTGCACTGAACGTTTGCACATCCTGGCTCATATGTTATGCTCGCTAAATACTTCTGCATCGCCTGTAAAGGGGTGGTGTAGCGGCAAGGTACCCCTGCGTAGATACTTAGCATTGTCCCAGTGGCATTAGCGTTGGGACCTATAAGAGCTAAGTGTTTGACGTTGCTTGGTGATAGAGGAAGCACACCATTGTTGTCTAGCAAAACTATTCCTTGTTTTGCAGCTTCAATTCCCAAGGACTGATGATCATTGGTACACACATCAGATGGTCCAAGATTTCCAAATGGTTGCATATTTGGATCGCCATCAAAGAATCCAAGCCTCATTAGTACAATGTAGTTATATATCAGTGACTGATCAATTATAGACACGTCCACCTTGCTCAGATTTACTGCTTTTTCTGTATACTTTCCTAGATAATCCCCACAATTCATGTTCAGACCTGCACAATTATGACAATCATTGAAAACCTGTATAGAAAATTGTGTCTCTATGCAAGAATAACTCGAGCAAAGCACTTAGAAGACCTGCTTTCAGAGCAAGGGCGACTGCATCCTCAGGTGTGGCTGTTCCTTCCTTACGCACACGCAAGTATACGTGATCGACAAGTAATATAGGACAATGAGTCCGGATTATCGTACCCAAGGGACTTAAGTTAACTACTTTATAACAACTAATATCGTTATTTAATCAAGTAAAGATCAAGTTTAGTGTTTGGTTTATTCTAAATTGAAATTCTAATTTAATCTAGAAATTGCAAGGAACAAATATGTATTTTGTAATCAATGAAACAAAGATTCCGGGGTTGTGATTATATTCCCAATCCTATTGCGTTCTAATTGACTTATCGTTCATATAGTTAATGTAAGATTGCTAATTAATCGATAATGATACTTATAGCCCTCTTCCGAAGTACTATTCGCCTATTCCTAACAAGATTAATGCCTATATTCCTATGGAATTAATCTAGCAAGAATGCATAAAGAACACGATTATATAATTAAGCATGACAATTAAGTATATTTCTATCTTAATCGCGAATCCACTCTTTTTAACAAAGTTAAGAACATGCTTTCTTCAATTCCTATTCTAATCTAAACTTGGTTTTCCCAAACATAGCATAGATAATTGATAGAACTTAATTGGTGGCCAAAACAATTAAGCAATTAAGCATAGAATTGAAGAAACAATCTTATCCACATTAACTATTAACACGAATCCGTCAACTTAGAAACACAATATTCAGGGCTAATCACAACCCCAGAACAAGGGGTGATTAGCCACTCATGTTCAACAAAAACAATTAACTAAAGAAGAAAACTAAAATAGAGATACTAGTTGTGATTGATGAACTGAGAATTTGATGATGTTGTTGATGTTCCTAGCCTCCCTTTTGCTCCCAAAATCACGTTCTCTCTCTTCAAAATGGGTTTAGGGATGTTTATATAGGAGTTGGGAAGGTTTTGGGTCGGTTTAGGGGTCTTCTAGACGAAGTAGGAGACAATTTCCGGAATCAGTCCCCTGGGGGGCGCTGGGCGCTGTCCAGGGGACTGGAGGCAGTGCCCTTCTCCTTTGATTCTGTCTCCAGCGCCACAGGCAGCGCTGGGCGCTGGCCTGTGGCCTGGTTCCCTCTTTTGTGCTCTTTTCTCCTTGTTTTGGCTTGCTTTCTCCCCCGATTTCGTCCCCGATTGTTATAGTCTTGTTCCTACACATAAAACACATTATATTAACATGAATCGATATGATTTAACATCCAAATCCAAACAATCAAGAGTTAAAATATAGGATAAGTTATATTAATTTAGTACTTTTACACCCATTATCAGTGGCAGTATAGTGTATTGCATCATAGTAAACTTCAATTGAGTCACAATCAGAAACAATGTATCTGATAATAACCATATCGCAACATGCGACGTTAGAAGATTGTGAAAATTATAATTTTTTCAATTGGCAATGAATTTATCAGATGTTTAGTATGTTATTTATATTCTGAGTGCTGCTGCTGATTAGTGATTTAAAGGGTTTATGAATCAGGTGTAGCTATTATAGAGGCTTCTACATTTTGGCATTACAGAGAATAGGAACTACCCCGTCTAGACTCCATTGATCCCTAATCACTCCTTTGAGCAAATTTGGATCAGCACAAGTTGGAACTCCATTTACGCGATTTTATGAGCACATCACACTGCTAACATGACCCTCCTCTACACAGCTTTTAAATTGTGGCTGGAATGTATCCTCCATATCCTGTGCTGTCACCTGCAAAATTTTCATTTCACTGCTTATTATAACTTCCAAGTTTTAACCAAACAAATTGAATGGCAGCTTAATTTCCTGGTTATATACATTGGCGTCAAAATGATACCGATCGATTCCCTTCCAGTTATCAAGATCATAAGCAGTGTAATGTTTACAACAGCTTGTGACTTTAAGCCTGTTTTGACTGCTGAAATATTCTTCTCCATCGACTTCTTGCAAGCCTCGGACATAGTTAACAGCATACTTTGAGACCACTAGAGGGTCCTCCCCTGGTGTTTCTTGAGCCCTTCCCCATCTGGGATCACGAAGGACATTGACATTGGGGCTCCAATAGGTCAATCCAGCCAGGCCAACATTATGCATGGCCCGAGCCTCAGTTGATACAACCTTTCCTAAAGTATACCATAACGAAATATTAAAACTAGCAGCAGAAAGAATGACAGCTGGGAGACTTGTTGCTCCAGGTACTGTTGCATTGAAACGAACTCCAGGCCCCGTGTTTGACACCCCGTGTAGCGCCTCAGACCACCATTCATAAGCTTGGCACACCAAGCCTGGGAATCCCTGATGCAGAGTTAACTAGCTGTCTCACTTTTTCTTGGAGAGTTAACCGTGATACTAAGTCTTTTGCTCTGTCTGTATAAGCTAAAGAAGTGTTGCAAAAACCATAAGTGCTGGTATTAGGGTCACTCTTATAACATGCATGTTTCTGGGAATTACATGGTATTGTGAAGAGAACTATGAAGAATATTGGAGAAACTAGAAAATGTTTTTCCATGTCTTCCCTAGATTTCTTGTTTTTCTTTTTTCTTATGTTTCAAATCAAGCTGCACCATACCTATTTATACTAGAATTTGAACTGGAATCCAGTGCTAACACTTACCTTTTGCAGCAAAATAGGTTGTTGACTGTCGATTAAGAATAGGCTGGTGTAACCTTTGCTTAGCTTTTGGGCGAAAATGTAATGATCTTGTACCTAAATATGAAAAATAAATATTTGTCACATGTTATAACTCTGACCTCATCTTGTAAACTAGAATATCGTGGTATCCTTCATCTTCCAAGTGAGAGTTTAGTCGGTTGTTATGGGATACGTTGTTGAACACACAATTAGAAATGAGGTTAACACATGATTTGGACTAGGAATGCTCTTAGTTTTATGCTTACAGGGTAATTATCTTCAGCTACATTATTAAGCATAAGATGGGTAGTTTCAGCTCCATTATCATGTATTGGCAGCATCATTAGGAATAGGGCCTTTTGTTTTATTTTTTCCTCTTGGTAGCTGTAATTTGAAGACATGAATCAATCAACTGTAGCTCAATTCCAAACTAGTTCAGGTCAGTTATATGAACCATTTGTATCATTTTAACATCCAAAGGATTCAATATAATTTTACTATTTTTACATTGGTCGTCACCTACCACAATCCTCCTCTTTATCTGGACATAGACCTGCAACTAGAAATGCGGAAAACCCATTATGAGAGCATTTACACAGCTCACCACAATCATTAGATTCATGCAGTGAAGCAAAAACATTCATATGAAGGCTGTGGAAGAGGGCACTGGTATGCACACACAAACCAAATGGTGACTTCAAAGATATAGCTAAAATATTGACAAATTGGCACGCTAGGAAGCCCTCTAATGACAACTCCAAAGCCAGTACTTAAGCGAAATGGTCCTCAAACTTGGCTTCAAAAAATATCTTACATTGTAATTGGTCTCCAAGGAAAATGAGAACTTTCTTCCAAGTTTCTAATCCTCAGTGTAGTTTGAGAGTTACAGAGCACATTACTTTTGGTCTAGTGGTACCAAATCTACTTTAATTAGTCCAATGAAATTTATGCAAGTAGATGTTCTTTCTTAGTTGTATTTCATAGAGTTAAAATTCTTATTTGTATCAACCTGTTGACGTCTATGGATTTGAGGTTTTTCTTACGGGCAGTGACAAACCTAGCTTGATGTTGAGGGCAGATTAGTCCAATTATAATATTTTACATTAATGATAAATAGGTTAAAAAAATTATTACAAAAAATTAAGATAAGGGATATAAATATAATATCTTAAACCACAAGAGAGGTTGATGTGATGAAGCAAAACCTGGAAGGTCTCTGAAATTATCCTTATCTTTTTATTTTCCTCCAATAATATAATCAACTTATGAGAGTTATCATTCATTATGTCGCATTGGGGTAAAAATTAATGGGTGAAAATCATTTTCATCACTTCAACTTTGCATTATTAATCAAATTCATCCTCCACCTTTAAACATGTCACGACCCAAAATCTCATGTTAAGAATCATGATGGCACCTAGTCTCTAAAAATAAATAAGCCGATCACTTACAATAGTTAAACCAATTAAACATGATATTATGAAGCAGAATTTAATATAAACAAGAAATTTAAAGGTGATACATGTCAACACGGCGATAATCACTACAATCCCCAAGACTAGATAGAACAAGTCATGAACTCTAACTGAATACATACAAATATCTCACAATACAATACTGTTTGGATAGAAATTTGACAGTACAATGTAAGGGAAAGGACTCTAACGAACTGCAACGACCAAGCAGCTCTACCTTGAGTTTTCGCGATCAAGAAGCTAACTCAGCCTGAGTCCGCTATCTCCAATACCTGGATCTACACAATAATATGCAGAAGTGTAGTATAAGTACACCACGGTCGGTATCCAGTAAGTATCAAGACTAACCTCGGTGTAGTAGTGACGAGGTATAAGTTAAGACACCTACTAGACATAATAACCTGTAAGAATATTAGTATAAAGCTAATAATGGAAATAAGAATCAGTAAATGGCAACAAGAAATAAATATGTGATAAAACAATAAGGTAATCAAAACACAATTAATGTACCAGTGAAACCAATTAGGGAAACAAATGACAACCATATAATTAAGTCATTCTAACACAAGGTTTACAACAAAAATCATCCCGAGATACCACACCTCATAACCACAAGTTACGAATCTCAAATCCTAAATCATAAACACATGGCACCTCGTGCCCACATTATCAATCACAACGGCACGGACAACTCACTTGCTGCACGGATAACTCACGTGCCAATATCTCAATCCGCCCGGCATGGTCACAGGTTCACTATCACAATTTGCCTGATGTGGTCACTGGCTCAATATCACAATCTACCCCGCATGGTCACAGGCTCAATATCACAATCCGCCCGGCATGCCACATGCTAACAATCCAACTATATCACAGAGAAAGTAGATATACAAGAGTACATGTACATGATCAATGAACAGCAAGTTTCATATTCCTGGACTGGTATAAATGATACATTACAGTGTATGCATGTGCAAGTGTACTATCACAACTGAAATCATCAAGTAATATCAGAGATATAGAGTAGCACATTAGAAAAAAATACAACAAATTACGTAATATGCATGAAACACACAAGGAAGTCAAAAGCAACAACTAGAATACTCCTCTGCCATCAACAACACACCCTCAGGCCATCACATAACATCCCTGTATAGCCACCCTTGTTACGCCGCATGTGCAGATGTATATGATATGCCACCCTTATTTCTCTACATGCGCATATAGCCACTATTTTTTCTCCACGTGGACAGCCCGAGATAACGCCACCCTTATTTTGCTCCATGCGCAAAACAATAGACACAATCGTATGGCAATCCTCGTGTTGACACCCCCAATCAATTCGCTCAACATATCCACAACGGTTAATCAATGTATTGAGTATGATCAAGTAGTCATAAAGTGATTTCAATATGTTTCATATAAAGTTCACCATCACATAAAGGCATATTAATAGCCTACGGAATAATCTGGTCGAAGCCACACATAGCCCACGGCTCAATAATAATATGTTCAAGAATCTCAACAACAATAACACAATGAAATGGAAGGAATAAACTAAACAATGAACGATATTCTATGAAATAATAACTTCAATTAAGGACATATAAATAACCTAAGAGTCTAAATTGGTCAGATGCCACATATAAACTCATATTCACGCTTTCCACCTCATATACACGTCTTTCACAAAATTCAAATAGTGCAATAAGACCAAGTCCTACAGGGAAGTTTCTCCCACACAAAGTTAGGTAAAATATTTACCTCAATTAGGCCAATTCAACACTTAAATATAGCTTTTCTTTTAAAATTTACCTCCGCTTGGCTCGAATATAGCCAAAAATGAATTAATGTTGTCAATCAATTCAAGAGAAACAAATTTTAATTAATAAAGTTAAGATCTTTAATTAAAATTAAAAAGTCAACTCAAGGAGTCAACCTCAGGCCCGCACCTCAGAACCCGACAAAACTCATAAATTTCGAATACCTATTTCGATACGAGTTCAATGATATTCAGCTTAAAGTATGTATATTTATATGCATATTGCCTCGCATTTTACTCATGTTTTGTAGATTATATGTAATGTAATAATTTGTATAATTCGTGGTATTTTTATATGTAGAAGTCATCCGGAGGAAATGCAGGACGAAAGTGCACGATTTGAAGCAAAAAAGGAACAAAATGAAAAAATGGGCCAGTGTAGCACCCTGGGTAGCGCCCCGCGCTACTCGTGGCACAGTTTACAGATGCAAAATATTTCCAGCGCCAGGGCTAGTGCCTCGTGCTACCCTGGGTGTTGAGTAATGGGAAGTCTCCTATTTCGCGCTGAACAAGGTTATTTCGGCCCTACACACCCCCAACTCGTATCAAAGGAAGTCTAAACCTATTTTTGAGGGGGAGACTCCACTTTGAGAGAAAAACACAAGCACAGAACACTCGGGAGCATGGTATTCATCGATTCTTCTATCCTTCATCTAATATTAATAGCTTTTATGTTTGAAAATAATATTTTGATTATGTCACGAACATGAGTTGCTAAAAACCTCATTACTCTAGGGTTATGGGTCGTGTTTGACTATTGTAATTTGACAGTTGATTGTGTTGCTTGATTCTATCATATTAATTTATTTATTCAATCTTGCACTTAATTATTTTATTACATAGCTAACAATAGAGTACTATATACGAATTTATTGTTGAACTCGAAAGTGGAAACTATAAATTGCATATAATATTGAGTAGAGTAAGTTCTTGAATTAGGGCATCGGAGAATAGATTCTCAATTAGGATAGACATATTCTAGTTGCTTTACTTGGTTATTCTTGCAGGAATTATACATGCGTTCTTGTCAATTTTGATTATATAGACATATAGTCTTAGGTTGGCTTGAATAGGAGAGCGAAGCATATAAAGAAATTAGCGAGCAGAATAACCCCTTCTAATCAACAGATTAGATCAGTCAAGTAACTACATCAACCGTAAGAACGCAATAAGAGAGACGTTAATCTCATAACTCTAGAATATCCCCATCTCATTGAATTCTTTCTAAGTGTTTGTTTTCGTTACTTGCGATCGTATTTTCTTGTTTGCTTATTAGTTTCGTAGTAATTTAGTTAATAAAAACTCACAATCATTTTCTTCACAACCACTTGAGAAATAAATTTATAAATTATTTAGATTGGATTATAGTTGATCATAAATCCTCGCGGGAATGATACTTTCTCATTATTTTATTACTTGTCGACCGTGTATACTTGCGTGTGCGTTTGGCCGCAACATCCAACCATACAAAAATCATACAATTCCGACATCAAATCGGCCTTCAAATCATCAATTTATGTTTTATAAATATTTTTACCAAAATCCCCAATTTCTTCAATTCAATCACTAATCAAACACTAAACTGAGGTTGGAATCATAAAATAATAATAAAACCGAGTCAAGAACACTTACCCCATCGAAATCGCAAAAATCTCCTCCAAAACCGAGCTCTCTAACTCAAAGTGTGATAAAACCCTCGACCAAGTTATATTCTGCCCAGGCTTTCCGCTTCTGCGGTCCAGCAGTCACATCTGTGGCAAATGCATCGACGATGTGGCCTCCACTTAAGACCCTAAACTCCGCTTCTACGGACCAAAATGCGCATCTCCGCTTCCGCTTCTGCGGACACGACACCGCAGCTGTGGTCCCTACTAGACCAGCTTTAATCTGCTTATACGGAGACATTGAGCTTTTGTGATTGTGCATCTGACGCACCGGCGAACCCAGCTTTCCCAATAAAACATTGCATCTACAGCCAACCAGCGGCTTCAGCGGCGCCGCACCTTTGGCCCAAATAACACAGGTGCAAAAGCACCAAATCTCAGCAGGCTTTCAGCAATTCCTCTAAGTCCCCAATTGCTCCGAACTCAACCCAAAACACACCCGAGGCCCCGTCCAAACATACCTACCAATCCCAAAGCATAACAAGAACCTACTCGAGGTCTCAAATTACATCAAAAAACATTAACTACGAAGCGCACCGAACAAGCCTAAACAACTCTAAATGACCTCAAATTTTGCATGCAAGTCCCAAATGATACGACGGACTTATACCAACTCGCGAAGTAGCAATTTTGGCCTTCGCGATCGCAAGGCTTTTTCCACGATCCGAAGAAGGGATCACTAGGCAGACTTGAATTTAATACAGGACTTAGTCTCTTTACGCTCATTTTCCACTTGGCCTTGGACGATTTTGAGAGCTTTTTGTAGCGGAGTTTCATCAAAATCATTAGGTAAGTGATCCCTATCAATTATTGAGTTAAATACACGGATTATATTAGATTTAACATGAAATTGAGGAAAACTTTGTGGAATTTTGTTGGAACCCAGGTTTTGGTAAAAATAAGATTTGACCACGAAATTGATTATGGAATTGGGAATAAATCATATATTTGTATTCGTGAGGTCATAGGTGACATTTATCTTGAAAAAATTTTGGAATTCAGGCACGTGGACTCGGGAGTGATTTTTATGGACTTCTTAGATTTGGTTGGAAAATTAGTTTAATAGCTAAATTATGAACTTTTAAGCATATAATTATTAGTTTATACGACTTTTGATTAGCTTCTCAGTGTCGTTTAAGGAGTTCTAGTGAAGTTGAAGAGCTGGATTGAGGACTTGGAATCAAGGTAAGTCTCTTGCGTAACCTTGTAAGAGGAAATTTATCCCCTTAGGTGTATTAATTGTTGTATGCTACTTGTTGTGGGGAGCTACATACGCACGAGGTGACGAGAGTCCATGCGTAGATATATTCATGTTGTGTCTGGGTAGACTTAGATTCACTTGATGCCTTAATTGTGCTATTTGTATCTATCTTGTGTATCGATTTCTTTGATTATGACTGAAACTGAAAATTTAAATAAAGATACTGATTTAGCATCTTACTTTAGAAAAATAGGAAAATATTTGATGAACTATTGATCTGTGTCTTCTTGACTGTACTCCCACGAGCGAGGTAAATTCCTCTACTCTTATGGGATTGGGCCGTTCGCCTCGACAGTGAATAAATTACTCTTATGGGATTGGATCGTTCGCCTCGGCAGTATGGTAACACTATTCTTATTAGATTGGATCGTTCGCCTCGACAGTACTGAATACCACTATTCCTATGGGATCGGGTTGTTCTCCTTGGCAGCTTTGTGCTTAATACTTCAGACTAGATTTGGTTTGGTAACAATTGAGTTAGCGCCTTCAAGGCCGGTTATGACATGTTTAGTAATTTGATATAGACTCATGTAAGGAATTACTGTAATCACTTTTATTTGTTTCGTTGCTACTTATTGTACAATCACCATGTCTACTTTATGTATTTTTATTATTGTTTGACCACTAGTAAGTGTCAAGTCGACCCCTCGTCACTGCTTCTTCAAGGTTAGACTAGATACTTACTAGGTAGCGTTATTTTCTGTACTCACGCTACACTCTGCAATGAATGTGCATGTACTAAGACATGTACTACCAGTGGTCACACGGACGCATAGCCGCACTTCTACAGAGACTTAGTGGTGAGCTGCTTGCCTTCCTTCGATCCGCAGCACCAGAGTCTCCCTCTACCTTGTTTACTATTTCTGTCTATTACCTTTCAGACAGTAGTTGTATTAGTTTTGTATATTCTCTAGATTGCTCATGCACTTGGGCACCAGGTTTTGGCAGCTTTTAGCATTTATGTACTATTGTTCTTATCATTACTATCACTACGGTTGATGTATTTTCCACGCTGGTATTTTGTTGATAAAAAGTATGTACAGTTGTATGAGATCTTACTTATTTTGTTTTTTAATAAAGAAAACTTCTATTTTAAAAGTTAATAAGGGATAACTAAATTGTAGGTTCATTGTGGGCTTGCTTAACCGCGGCGTTAGGTGTCATCACGGCCTATCACGGGTTTTGGGTCGTGACAACACATTAAATATAGTACCTATAGGGTAAATTCTCTCTCACAAGGTTAGACATGAGTCTTATCTCGCAACGAAATTCGATAACCGGCTCCAATGCCTCTCTAACACCTCAAACCAATGCCAAACGATCCGAAACTAGTTAAAGAACATGCAAACCAATTAAAATATACTCAAAACTCGTAATTTAACAATTAAAACAATTTTCAACTCCACACGAAAAGTCAACAAGGTCAACCCCCAGGCCCACGTGCTTGGATTCCAAAAATTCTCGAAGATAAATATTACCCATAGCACGACGAACTCAAATATCTAATTTATTCCCAATTTCATGTCCAATTTTATAGCTAAAACTAAAAATATCATTTCTAGGTTTTCTTCTTAAATTTCCCAATTTCTAGCAATTTTCATGTTAAAATTCATATATGTGCATGAAATATAATCAAAAGTGGGTTTGGAACACTTACCCTCAATAGGTCGATGAAATAGCTCTCCAAAAACGCTCGAAAATCGGCTCCAAAAGAGAAAATGAGATGGAAATGAGCAAATTCCGGATTTGCTAATTTATACTCTGCCAGGTACTTCCTCTTCGTGATTGCGAAAATACCCTCGCGATCACGAAGGCCAATACTGCCACCACTGGAATTTTCTCCTTCGTGATTATGAGAGACCTCACGCGATCGTGTACAGCAGCAACCCAGACCTACACGAACGCGAGCCCAGCTCCGCGAACGCTAAGGCCAAGCCTTCCATCCCTCAGAAATTGTCTTTTGCGATCGCGAACCCCATCATGCGATCGCGATGAGCACCCCTTCCTAATATGCCAGCCATATTAACACCGTATTAGTCCCTCACCACGCGAACATGAAGCACAACAAGACCAAGCACCGCGATCGCGAGCCCCCCACCCGATCGCTAAGAATAATTCTTCACAGCTCCCAACCAACACTCCGCGATCGTGAGTCCTTCTCCGCGATCGCGATGCACACCCCTTTTACCAAAAATCGGCAATCACAAAACAAAGAGAGTTGGTCCGGAACCATACCGGAACATACCCGAGGCCCCCGGGATCCCGTCCGATTACACCAACAAGTCCCCATGCATTATTCAAACTTATCCAAAGTTTCGAAATGCCACGAATAACATCAAAACCACGAATCATCAGTCAAAATTATTCTTTTAACTTTCAATCCTTCAAACTTCGTCGAACGCATCTGCATCACATTTAGACATTACGGATTACGACCAAACTTCATACACAAGTTCCAACCAATTAAATGAACCAATACAAGGTCCCGGAACACTACCCTAAGTCCGATAATACCAAAATACACTCCAAGTAAAACTTAAAAAATAAAAAAACCTTCCAATCTCGATTCCGAGGCCGTTTACTCAAAAGTCAACCCTCGGCCAACTCTTCCAACTTAAAGCTTCTGAATTGAGAATTATTATTCCAAATCAACTCCGAACTTCTCGAAAAATCAAAAGGTGAAGCTACCCAAGGTCACAAATCGCCGAACGGCACGCTAGAGCTCAAAACGACCGGTCGAGTTGTTACACCTAATTATTAGAAAATTAATCAAAATAGATATTCCTAAATATTAGAGAAAAAATTAAATGACTATATTGCCTAGTGTAAACTTTATTTTTGAAGGGTAAAAAACGAACGATATTTCGCTAAGGGTTTCATGCTTTTAATGTAGTACAGATATAGATGTTATAGATAGATAACTAAAACAAACGCAATGAGGTTTTGACTTTGGACTTCTTGGTTTCCATTTATTCATTAGATTGCTGCAAAATAATAAAATATTGATTTAAAAAATATGTCAGTACTTATGGGACACAAACTCCATTCTAGAAAAGATCAGCATCATATTAAGCTTGACTCGTAAATAGTGGAATAAATCTTCTAATTTATTTATTCTTTCTGCAGATCTGTTGTTTCGTCACACTTTTCCCTTCATGTATATATTCCTTCTTTGTTCTTTTTAGTTATTTGTGGAGTAGAAGTAACCTTCTTGTTGAGCAATAAGTTGATTTGGTTTTTTGAGTTTGTCGACCAAAATTCCAATTTTAGAAATCGTCCTAGTATTGCTATTGTCGTCTGGAACTTAACAATATGTGATTTATGTGATGGGAACACTGATTTACAGAGAGAACTTTGATGGTCCCATGTTAACTTAAGATAAATATATCCAACACACATTTGCTTCTGCTAATTTCTGCTCCACCACTCTAACATGTAATCATAAGAAAAATTACTCCAAAGTTGTGCGTCCGGCTTGTTTGTTAGCTGATGCAGAATTATGCTGAAGCTACTTTCTGTTGGCTTGCCATGTAAGTCAGGTAGACATTCCACAGATAAGAAAATGTGTTGACCACTAGTGGCTGTCAATACAGTAACAACATCTATTTAGTTATCTTCTCAACTAGACATATATGTACACATTATTTATGAGAGAGTTTAAGTTCTGTGCACTGACTGATAATGTGCAAGTGCTTTACATTAGGCAAAATCTAACTACAGTAATATGTAACTCTTCATAACGATTTTGATACGATAACCTGAAAAGATAGTGAAAATATGCTATGACTAGTTAAATTACTCAGCAAATGGAAAGTGTATATGACTTAAAATTATGAAAAGGAATGATCCATAGTCCTCTGATGAGATGTAAGGGGTAAAAAAGATGTCTGACCGGTGATCCAAGTTGTGAAAATTTCATCTATAGGTCGAAGAGGCCTTGAGCATACCTGTAAATGAACAGGGACAAATTTGAATGTGATAAAGTCACATAGGGGCCAGTACATAAGACCATTAACAGCAGTAGGAACCAAGTCACGTTTGAGTCTGGCAGCAATCTCTGAATAACTTTCACCTGGTATAGCAACAATGGGAAAATCAGAGATCTACACATCTAATGCTAATATCAAGGGTAGTTCAGATAAGGAATATGTCTTTCTTAAGGGATAGATAATGTGGAGCAGGTATAGAACTCTAAATCTAGGATGTGATGGTAAAATGCACCTTACTATGATCAAAGAATAAAATGCATGTATCTGGACTAATTTGGACCTTTGAGTTGAGCAACTTGTCATATATCAACTAAAGTAGCACAATAAATCTAGAAGCAAGACAGATTGCTACCTTGTGCTGCAGCGTTCATGGAGAAGAAAATAGCATTCATGATAGGTCCATATACGATCTGTCCTAAAGCTATCTTTTTAAGTGTCGTGATCACGTCGCGCTTTGGAAAGAATGCTGACAATGCATTGTACCAGAAATGAAGTGAAGGACCTAAAATTAGCACTCCATAGCCAGCTACCCGCAATGTTCTTATTAGATCATACTGCTCTGACAGTGAACCAGCAATTGTCTGTGGAGAGCGTAGAAAAAGCACAAACAGGCATAAGACAGTTGCACATAATTAAAGAAATTTACCTGTAAGTCTTCTAAACTAGTTTTTACTTGAATTCCGTCACTAGTAGAGTACAGAGGCGGATAGCCTTCCGACACTGGATTCAACTGAACAATTTTCGATGCGGAATATAAATTTATGTTTGAAAATCTTCTAAATTTGCAACAAATACTAGATATGAACCCATAATTTTAATAACATAATGTGTTCAATGGTAAGAACCTCAAAGGCTGAACTATAGAGTTTAAATCCTGGAATAGCCTCTGGTAGAGTGCGTACCTGAGACGACAAATCAGCAGCAATGAGAATAAGAGTGCAAGTGATGGTCTTGGTGAGAATGGGGTGAGAGTTGAGCATTTCTAAATACCACCTGATGAACCCAACCTTGCTGGAAGATGATGATGAGAAAAACCTGCAGGGAGTTGAGTTTGACAGCTGCTGCTTCACCTCCATTGTCTTAATTCTGTTAAAAGTTTGAGGTACTCTGGAATAGAATTTGGAATGTTGAAGTTGGTGACGTGATATAGGATATTGGTGGACCAGCTTGAAGCTATTTCTGAGGAAATTAGAAGCAAACATCTCGGTCTTCTTAGGACAAAATGGGGAAAACCTCTTCCTATTTTGGTTTGAACATGAAAGAGAGAAAGGAAGTTCTTCTAAGAAGCTCTTATGTTTGCTTTATATACGAAAGAGCTCAGAGACAAGTAGGAAAGAGAAATTGAGCTGATAACCTGTCCAAAGAGAAATGAGAATGGACTATAGGAGAGCTGCCTACTTTCTGGTGGAAAGTTTGGCTGGTTATAAATTGGAGCAATGCCTTTAAATTCCATGCATTCACATTATTAAAAGATATTTACGCATGAAATCAGGTTATTTGCAAGCTTTTTGCAAGTAAATTTATCTGGTTAGTATATATCTTAGTAATCTCATAAAAATACCAAGCTGCTCAACAAGCTAAACTGTACTGATAAATTTTATTACAGTTTTAGGGCTCGTTTGGTTTAAGTTTTTGTAATGACCTGATAGGTCGTTTTGAGTACTAGCATTAATTTCAGTGCTCCGAGGCCTCTCATAGATTCATTTGATGTTTCTTGATTTGCATGCGTGATCCGTGTTGCTTTTCGGAAAGCTTTTACGTAAATTTTTTGAAAAAATGTGATTTTTTGCTTAAAATGAGACTTGAGTTGACCACGGTCAACATTCTTGGTAAATGACTTCGGATCTGTGTTTTGAAGATTTCGGTAGGTTCGTATGATATTATTGAACTTGTACGCACTCTTGGTTGGGATCTGGGGTAACCCGAGCGTATTTCGGCGCTTTATGCGAAAAATTGTGAAAATAAGTTTTATGTTGAAAATTCTTGAATTTTGATAATCGATTCATGTCATTTAATGTTATTTTGATGATTTGAGGTAGCGAGCAAGTTTATATGATGTTATTACAGTTATGTGCATGTTCGGTTTGGAACCTGAGGGGCTAGGGTGAGTTTTTGAAGTGTTTCAGAAGAGTTTGGAATTGCTGGTGCATTCCAGTTGCTGATGTTCAGTTGCAGATTTGCGAGGTCTGGCTTGCATTTGCGAGCCTCGCTTTTGCGGTCTAGCGATTACATTTGCAAGCATGGGCCGGGACTAGGTTTGCAAAGAAAATTGTCGCATTTGCGGACAATGGGTGGTTTTGCATTTGCAACCATGGAGTCGCTTTTGCGATTAGCAACTAGGGGCTGGTAGCTTCACAAACCGAGCTTAGCTCGCATTTTCAATGAGGGGACTCCTCGTATTTGCGAGACTTCTGTCGCTTTTGTGACTTTTGGGGACCCGAGGCACTGATTGCATTTTCGATCAGTGTTCCGCATTTACGAATGTCGCATTTGGAAATAAGTGTTTGCAAATGCGATACCTGCAGCTGGGTAAAAGAGGGAAAAAATGGGGCTTAGCTCATTTTATACCATTTCTCAACCCAAACACTCTAGAAGTGAATTTTGAAGAACTTTTTCTTCCCAAATTCATTGATAAGCAACTTTAATTCATTTTCTATCAATTCCCCATTACTTTTCATGAGTTTTTAATATCAAATCTAGGAATTTTATGGTATAAATTAGGAGTTTTGGTTATAATTTAGGAGTTTTATAAAATTGAGATTTAGATGTCAAATTGATGTCGAATTTTGGAACAAATCACATAACCGGGATAGGAGGTGAATGGGTAAACGAATTTTGGTTTGAATCTCGGGTTTTAACCAAGCGAGCCTAGGGTTAACCTTTTTTTTTTTTTTTTTTTAATTTTGTTGACTTTTTCAATTTAAGAAAAGATTGAACCTTTTTTTCATCTATATGTAGTTTCTAAAGCTTTTTTCGAATTGTTTGTTAGGTATTTTTCAAGATTTGGTTAGTTTTGAGGCTTGTTCGAAAGGAAAAGCCGTGGTTGATTGTTGAGTTGGTTGCGCAAAGAGGTAAGTGTCATGTCTAATTTTGATTGAGGGAATTAGGGTTTGTTGGTCTATTTTTTATGTGAGTTATGTAGGAAAACGACGTATATGTGAGGTGACGAGTGTATATGCGCTGTCATGGGTTAAAGCATGCAGGTTGGGCTATTTACCATTATGTCATCTTATTCCATGTTATCTCTTGTTATATGCTTTGATTGCTACATAATCTTTCTTGTTATCCATGCCATTCTCATTACCTGTCAATTAGTTGTTACGTATTTTGATTCATTCATTTCTTGCTTAATATCTGCTTACCTGCTATATGTTCCTACCTGTATTAATTGTAAATATTCATTGTCCCATATCTTTACATGCCTTTATATCACGTCCCGACCTTGGAAAGCCGGACCAGCGCTCAACTGAGTTATCCCAGTTAAGCAAGCCTACTTAGTGTCTACCATGCAACCTTGCCCATGAACAGTTTGAGAATAAATTACAAGATATAGACAGTGAGAGGAGGAAAGAGTTCAATATCATATTTCATTACTTACAACAGCTTCATTGATGATTACCAAAAGGATTACAAGTTCATAGTTTTAAAAGTAGAAATATGTCCTACAACAACCACATCCTTAGTTTGTTTCTCAAATCAAAATTCAAACCACAATATGTCTGCGGAGCCTCTAAGTGAACATGAATACAATATGAAAGTGTCGGCGACAAGGCTCAGGCTATACCTCAAAATATAATGTACATAAATTAAAATGACACAAGGCCACGGACTGGAGTAGGGCTCACCAAATCAGTTGAGAATAGGTTGTGCTGCTAACAATGATCAGTGCCGCCTGTTGAGGAACCACCTGCATCCATTAAAGATACAACATCCCCGGCAAAAGGGAGGTTAGTATATATGGAATAGTACTATTATGTAAAGCTAAATACCCGCTCATGGAATGGAATGCCAACATAAAAGGAGAGAAACAGGGAAGCAGTAAGAAAATCAATAATACCTAAATGCCAAGTTAAAACAAAGTAAAACTTCAAGTAAGCATTATCATTTTAGGTTGGGAGATCCTTAGTACCGACACACCACCATGCATATGGCATGGAGTCCTATCTCCGCTGGATCGGCTAAGCCGTCTCATCCCAATATATGTGGGTTGACATAGAAACACAATACCACCATGTGCATGACATAACATATGATCTCTGTCCAATCGGCTAAGCTGTCTCACCACAATGCCATGTGGGTCGACATGGTCCTTGCTAGCTATCAACTCATTTCAATCAAGGGAAATAATCTCAATATAACATATGGGGGTTCACCCCTCAATCAACTCCTACATCGACACATGTGGTTTCAGGCTTGGGCATTTATATCCCAGCCTTCCTCGGTGACCTAACGATACTTCAAAAAATATGTGTATAAATAAAATATTTATATCATACTTTCATAGAATCTTTCATTTCTTCAGCACTCTTGGCCACACATGATAATCTTCATTCTTGGCACGATAATCGCATTTCATATTTCATATTTTTATTCCTTCACTTTTAAGAATTATCATAAAACATCGACATGAAGAATATTTGAGAATCATGACTTTCAATACAAGAGTAATAAGAACTTTAAAAACATTGAATTTCTTCCAAAGGAGAGCATAGTGATTTGCAATCGAACATGAGCTAAAATTATACCATTTGGATAAATTAATCATTGAAGCAATTTGGACAATAGAAATAGGAATTAATCAAACCATAATTGAAGTTTATGAGGAATTTGTGGAATCTGATTCTTCGGAAGGAGTTTAGCCAACATATCTTGATTGAGGTTTTCTTAGAATTACCCCAACGTTCCCCTACTCATAGCAACCTCAATCTATAGAAACATAATCATATTGACAATTACTAGGGAGGCATTCATAGGCTTAGCCATTATTGGCATTTCACTAAACACAAGGTGTGCAAATTCTATAATAAAAACTATACTTAAACCCATTACGAACTTTGCATGAAATCTTAGGGGCGAAAACTTACCCGGTTGGTTGAAGACCTAGTGAGTAGCTTTCTTGAATCTTCAAGATTGAGAAAGAATTAAAGAGTAGAATGGTTGGAGCTCCCCCCTCTCTCTCTAGAGTGTTTCCCCTTCTAAAAATGAGTCGATTCCCCCCAAAGAAACGACCCCCTTAAGGCTTATATAAAAATAGAGTTGGGTTAAGAAATTTTCAAAAATGCCCCCATGAATCAAATCCCGATCGCGGAATGCATCGCAGAAGGGATGTGCGGTCCAGGAACTGAACCGCGAAATGGTCTCCAAAAGTCTAGGTTGTCATGTATAAGTTTGCGACTGATTCTGCCGTCCGCGGATTGATTTTGCAGTCACATATTGGATCGCAAAATCTCCTTCCAATATTTCCCATGTTGATATGCGACAAATATGCGATCAACAAAATAAATGTGTGGTCGCATATTGGACCGCGAAATGGCCCTCGAAATCTAGCTTCTCATGGTTCAATCCGCGATGGTTCTGCAGTCTGCGAATAGATCTACGGTCGCATAATGGACCCAAAAATGCCATACTCTGCAAATTTTTCACCAACTCGACAATGCATTGCACAACCCAAAAAGTCTGTATCTACAACCTTCCAAACACATTAGCCTACATCGACACCATAAAACCTTAAATCCTTGGCGAACTTCTATAGGACCTTACATCCTCCATTGTTTAGGATCATTTGTCCTCGAACGAGGGTCAGAGTCCTCCATAGACAATCAATGTGACTTATCTCTTCATTCACATACCACGGGTTCCAAATTTTGGCTAACTCCCTAAATTTTCAAAATTTTCGGCAGAGTTTCCTCTGTATTTGGGCCTATCCACCTGTCAGAGAGCCCCAGAAACCAATCCGAACAACATATTCATAACACAACAATGCATCATAGCATGAAAGCAACACCAACTATAACATTACAAGCATTGTATTTCCAAAAGGGACATATTAGTATAACTGTACAGTTTGGAACATAGCTCATAAAAGTGAACATTCTTTCAAACACAACTATTTGATTACACAGACAAATGAGGGGTATTTCCTTTTCATTTCTTCCTAGGCCTCCCAGGTGGCTTCTTCAACCTGCTGGTTTTTCCATAGCACTTTGATGGAGACAATCTCTTTATTCCTCAACTTTCGAACTTGTATATCAAGGATGGAAAACAGAATATCCTCATAAGTCAACTCTTCAGTAACATCAATAGTCACCACCAAGACAATGAGCGATGGATCTCCAACTACCTTCTTCAACATTGATACATGAAACACCGGGTGCACTAAGGACATCTCTTGAGGTAACTCGAGCCTATAAGCCACTTGACCGATCCTTTGCAAGATTTTATATGGTCTGATATACCTTGGGCTCTAATTCCTTTGGTGTATTTGTTATGTGAATTACGTGAAAAAACGACATATATGCGAGGAGCACTGTCATGGGTTAAAGCATATGGGTTGGTCTTTCTACCTTTATGTCATGACTTATTACATGTTATCTCTTGTTATATGGTTTGAGTGCTACATTATATTACTTACTATCCATTCCATCCGTGTTACCTATCAATTAGTGGTTAACTGTTTTGGCACATTCATTTCTCGCTCAATATCTGCTGACCTACTATATGTTCCTACATGTATTAATTGTAAATATTCATTGTCTCATGTCTTTGCTTGCCTTTATTTTCTTGACGTTACTCGTTGCACATTATCATGCTATATCCGATTTTGTGAGTCGCTTAGTTGTGCTTGTATTAATGAATTGCTGAGGTTTGTGAGTACGAGGTATTGGTTATTCTCTGTTTGTATTGGTTGCTCCTTGATGTTCCCTACGCTTTATTTCCCTTTTTGTGTTGAGATTAATTTGTTGGTTGGGTTGATTTCTTTATGTTAATAATTGATATTGGGAAAGTGTTGCGCACCGCAAAAGTATTGAAATAAATTGATAATGGGAACGGGTTGCACGCCGCAACAGATATTCATATGATATCGCGATCGGTTTGCACGCCGCAATAGATAGTAATATGATATTGGGATCGGGTTGCATGTCGCAGCTGATATTGTGATAAATATTAGGATCGGGTTGCACGCCGCAATAGAGTATGATGCGTTGTCGCTGTAGTGTTGTATCTCGGTATTGTGATATGAGATATGAGATGAAGTGAGTATTGCCCTGTCCCGTATTTATGAGCTTACTGATTTATCTATATTTTTGTTTTCAATTATTATTATTATTATTCGTACAAGTTTATAGTGAGTGTCCTATCATAGCCTCGTCACTACCTTATCGAGGTTAGGCTCAACACTTACAGAGTACATGGGATTGGTTGTACTCATACTACACTTCTAAAATTCTTGTGCAGATGGAGGAGTTGGTCCTAGGGGTGCATAAAGGAGTTCGCTCGAATCCAACTACTACAGGAAACTTGAGGTAGAGTTTCTCGGCGTTCGCAGTCCCTGAAGTCTCATTATATCATATTTTTATTGTTATTCTAGTTTCAGACAGTTGTATTTTTTTTATACAATATTTGTAGTATTCTAGTTGCTCATGTTCTGGTGACACTGGATTTCTGGGATTTGTATAGACTGTGGTATTTGTGCTTTATCATATGTATTTCAGTTTTTAGTATTTGTTAATTATTATTATTACTGTTTTTGCTATTCAAACTGTTAAATTTGTTAATTAATTTGCTAAAGTTAGCTTTCGTAGCAAGTGGATATTAGGGGCTATCACGGCCCCACGGTTGAGATTTTGGGTCGTGACAAGTTGGTATCAGAGCACTAGGTTGCCGAAGTCTCACGAGTCATGAGCAAGCTTAGTACAAAGTGGAGGATCGGTATGGAAACATCTACTTATCTTCTAGAGGCTATAGGGATTTAGGAAATTTCACATCTTTCTTTATCTATAGTGGGATTTTATTCTATCACTGAAGTTTGAGCCATTCTATGCTTGTTCTCTCGTAGATGGTGAGGGAAAGCACAACATCCAAAGCCGAGCAGGAGCCGGAGCCCAAGGATGCAGCCATTACTAGAGGTAGGGGCTAGGGCGGAGGATGAGCTAGAGGTATAGGTAGAGAGAGAGGTAGAGGCAAAGGCAGCTCAGCCTAGAGCCCGCGCTATAGCACCTATTGCATAGACTCAAATCGAGAAGGAGGAGGAGATCCCTGCTCCAGCCGTGCAAGTTGGACTAGCTCAGGCCCAAAGGGGTTCATTGCCACCCCCGTACTCCAGGACGCTCTAGTCCCGCTTAGTGGGCCATATGGAGAGTGTGGACCATGTCGGTGCATTTACTGTAGCACCAGTAGTCTCTCGAGCTGAGGGAGGAGCCCAGACTCCCGCTACTCACACTCCAGAGCAGATGAATCCTATATATCAGACTCCAACAAATCCAGCTGTTGGAGCAGTTCAGCCTGGCATTGCTACACAGTCCAGGAAGGACCTGTGATGTCTTCTGAAAGGCTGAAGAGATTGGACAAGTTTACCAAGCTCTTTCCTATTCATTTTGGTGGTACACCTGTCACGACCCAAACCGGAGGGCCATGACGGGCACCCGGGCCTTACTTGCCGAGTACCAACGTATATTTTATCTAACCTTTCTTATTACCTATAAGGGCCGACGAGATCAGCATAAATGGCAGACAATAATCCTAATCAACCAAAAATTTCAGATAATGACATAAACATATATAACATGGCCGACAAGGCTGTCATGAAAAACTATACAACCAAAATAAATTTGCCGACAAGGCGATTCCAACTATACATGAGTCGACACCTGTCTATGAGCCTCCAAAAGAACATAACTGATGCAATCCATACCAAGACCACAGCAAGTCCGGAGAAGGGATCTCGCAAATACACGCTGAACTGGCAGCGTACTATGGTGGGGGAGCTTCGTCTACCTGTCTATCAGGACCTGCAGCACGACATGCAGTGTCCACAAATAAAAGGACGTCAGTACGAATAAGGTACTGAGTATGTAAGACAGGAAATCATAATGTAAGAACAGTAATGTGCATAGGGATAGAAAATATACACCCTGTAACATCTGAATGCCTCTGAGGGAGACGAGAATATACAACCTGTAACATCTGAGTGCCTCTGAGGGTGACTTATCATGAAATGCCTGATGTGCATATACATATATATCCTTCTAAAATCATTATATACATACGCCTCTATGGGCCTCATCATCATCATATCATACCCCGGCCATCATAAGGCTCGGTATCATCATACCCAGCTGATCTGTGGTTGCAAAGTAGGTGCCATACCCAGCCGACTATAGCGGACTTGGTAGAGTAAAATAGATGTCGACTATAGCGCGGCTTAGTAGAGTAAAATAGATACATATATATAGTTGCACAATAGGTGCTATACCCGGCCGACTATAACGCGACTCGGTAGAGTAAAATAGATAATGCATGCTGGATTCATTGGAATCACACTTTCAACCTTTCGGAGTGGCGTAAGGTCAAAGAAGTAACATCAACATCAATCCTCCCATAAGAGGGGAAACAATATAAGTGCTACTAGCTTCTAAGAGTAGAGTATCTTTGGAGGCTCGTTCATTGCATTATGTACAATCAGAGTCGTGCAAAAGAAGGAAAGGTACAGTCTCACATACCTTGTATATACTGCCCAATCTCAAGCTATGAAAGTGCCACGTCTCCTTAGTCTACAATAAGAGAAATGACACTATCGTTATCGTTTATGCGTCGTAAATATTATGTATCGTAACCTATTTTACGATGAAACGGACAGCACCTCCCCTATATATATGACTTCCCACAAGTTAACAGAATCACCGAACAGCCCAAACAACATCAATAATAATCATATTAAGCCTCCCAAAACAGTCCACCAACGAACAACATACTAGCAAGCCTTCCGACATACATCTCACAAGTTCTAGCTTCAACGACTTAGCTAAAACTTGGATAATCTTAAATACATGTAGGGTAAGAGATTCCTTAAATTTAAACAGGATGAAAAACTTCAATTTGACCTTAATTTACCACGAAATATCCTTCCAATGCAGCCACAAGAACAAGGAAGCGAAGCTAGCAATCAATTAGGTTTTTTCGGCACTAGAATCACTTTATAAGACTTGAAATCACCTAGGGTTGATATTAAAACTTGAGGGAGTATTTTACAGAACACGACCAAACTTAAAAAAACCTCCCATACGAGCTGGAACAACACAAAAATCAGCAACAACAAGAGGAACAAGAAACTTACTAGCGCCACGGAATTCCCCACACTTGATTTGTGTTGTTTGCCCTTTCTTTTTGTCTTGGATCATGAGAGAACCTTGAGAGAGTGTTCTTAGGGTTCTAAGGTATGAATATACTGAAAAATAATGACTTAAAACGGGGTTGAAGCGTGTTATATATATCCATATGTCTAAACCGCCTATGTGGGCTCCATAGAGAGGTGCTTGGTGTAGTCTCGCGAAAACGCGAATATCTCTCAACTCGGAGATCGTATCGACGAACGGTTTAATGCGTTGGAAACTAGAATAATAGATATTCAATTTTTTGGGTAGATCACCCCGTAATTACGAGTAAATTGGGATAAAATCTTCGTGACATTTGACCTAAAGTATGAGTAAAATTATGAATGTAAGTTGCAACAACTTTTGTCGACTTTTATTTCATAACTCGTTTGAATTCAATACTTATGAAACGGGTATTATATGATTCAAATACCTTAAAACATAACCTCTTGGTAATATTAATCACCTCAAGATTTACCTGAAAATACGAGTCACAACATCCTTGATTCGTTTAATTTCTAGTACGTGTTAACCACTCTTATCCACCCTTGTATCATTTAAGACTAATAGGACTAAATTCTTATCATCTCAAAGATAGTCTCTTCTTGGACCTACGTAGATTAACTTATGGCGTAAGCTAACATATGCAAATATGGGTTGTAACACCCTCCCCCCCCAGGAACATTCGTCCTCGAATGTAAGGGTTTACGGGGAGTCTAACTCATCGTGGATTTCTGACGGTAATTTCCGGCTGAGTTTCTTCTATAAAATGGACACTAGCAAAACTTGCAAGCAGTTGAACCCAACCAATGGCCTTACAAGGCTATACAAAGCATTATAGCTACGTACATTATCTGCACATCTCCATTTTGTATTAAGACAGAGTATTCTCAAGTTATTGCTTCCCTCATAGAGACGTTTCTCCTTCAAATGCGTTCTGCGTTCCCTCGGCACCCTCGTTATCTTCATTTTGGAATAGGTAAGGGTATTTAGACTTCATCTCATCTTTTGCTTCCCATGTTATTTCTTCCGTATTATTGTTCCTCTACAATACTTTGACGGAAGCTACATCCTTTGTTCTCAGCTTGCAGACTTGTCGATCTAATATAGCCACTGGCATTTCTTCATATGATAGATCCTTTGTAACTTGTACATCTTTAATAGGGACGACCCGCGAAGGGTCTCCAATACATTTCCTCAACATAGATACATGGATACCGGGTGGACAAATTCCAATTAAGATGGCAATTCTAACTCATAAGCAACCTGTCCAATTCGTCGAAGAATTTTGTACGGCCCAATATACCGCGGACTTATTTTACCCTTCTTCCCAAAACGCATAACACCTTTCATCGGCGAAATCTTCAGGAAAACCCAATCACCAACCTCAAATTCCAGGTCACGATGTCGGACATCGGAATAAGCTTTTTGCCTGCTTTGTGCCGCCTTTAGTCGGTCTTGGATCACTTTCACCTTCTCAATGGCTTGGTGAATCAAATCTGGCCCATACAATTCTGTCTCACCGACTTCGGACCAACTGGTGATCTACATATCCTCCTTTATAGTGCCTCGTACGGGGCCATTTTAATATTGGAATGGTAGCTATTATTGTAGGCGAATTCTATAAGTGCCAGATGATCATCCCAGTTCCCCTTGAAATCTAAAACACATGCTCGTAGCATATCTTCAAGTTTCTAAATGGCACTTTCAGCCTGTCCGTCAGTCTGCGGATGGAATGCCGTGTTGAGATTCACTTGTGTGCCTAAACCCTTCTGAAAAGACCTCCAAAAGTTAGTCGTAAATTGAGCTCCTCGGTCTGATATAATAGATATGCACACCATGAAGCCTAACAATCTCCTTGATATACAGCTTCGCATAATCTTCAGCTGTGTAAGTTGTCTTAACTGGCAGAAAATGGGCACATTTTGTAAGTCGATCAATTATCACCCAGATGGAATCAAACTTATGATAAGAGCGAGGTAACCCAACAATGAAGTCCATTTTAATCACCTCCCATTTCCAGGTCGGAATTTCTATATTTTGAATCAATCCACCAGGTTTCTGATGCTCAGTCTTTACTTGTTGACAATTAGGGCACTAGGCTACAAATTCTTCAATAGACTTCTTCATGTTATCCCACCAATACTGCTCCTTAATGTCATGATACATCTTTGTCGAACCGGGGTGGATGGAATACCGGGACTGATGAATCTCAATCATAGTTTTCTCTCGCAACCCTGCTACATTAGGCACACATAATCGGCCCTGATATCATAGTGCCCCATCTCCTCCAATCACAAAAGACGTAATTTTACACTGCTGAACGCTCTCTCTCAATCGTACTAAGGTAGGATCTTTATATTGCCGTGCTTTTACCTAGGTTACCAAAGATGATTCAGACGTATTATGTATAGTAACACCTCCGTCATCAGAGTCTAACAATCTGATTCTCATATTGGCTAGCTGATGAAGCTCTTTAGTCAACCCCTGTCTACTTGCCTCAATGTGTACTAGGCTTCCCATTGACTTATGACTGAGAGTGTCTGCCACAACATTGGCTTTACCGGGATGGTACAATATTTCGACATCGTAATCTTTCAGTAATTCAAGCCACCTACGCTGCCTCATATTCAACTCCTTCTGCTGGAAGATGTATTTTAAATTTTATGATCTGTGTAGATGTCAACATGGACACCGTATAAGTAGTGCCGCCAAATCTTCAAAGCATATATTACTGCCTCCAATGCCAAATCATGAGTCGGGTAACTATATTCATGCTTCTTCAATTGTCTTGATGCATACGCAATCACCTTCCCACATTGCATCAATATGCACCCCAAACCTATATTTGAGGCATCACAATATACCACATAACCTTCGGTTTCTTCTGGGAGAGTGAGCACTGGTGCGGATGTCAACCGCTTCTTCAGCTCCTGGAAACTATGTTCGCAAGTGTCGGACCATTGGAACTTGGTAGTTTTCTGAGTCAACTTAGTCAATGGGGCTGATATAGAGGAAAACCCTTCTACAAACCTCCTATAATATCCTGCTAGCCCTAGAAAACTGCGGACTTCTGATGGTGTTGTAGGTCTTGGCCAATTTTTCACTGCATCGATCTTTTGAATGTCAACACTAATACCCTCGTCAAATATCACATGGCCAAGGAATGCTACTGAGTTTAGCCAAAATTCACATTTGGAGAGCTTAGCATACAACTTACGATCCCGAAGGGTCTGTAATACTATCCGCAAGTGGCTCGTATGTTCTGTTTCTGAACGAGAATACACCAGAATGTCATTAATGAATACGATCACGAACACATTGAGACAGCGCCTGAATACACTATTCATGAGATCCATAAAAGCTGCTGGGGCATTTGTTAACCCGAACGACATTACCAAGAACTCAAAATGCCCATATCTTGTCCGGAAGGCTGTTTTTGGAGTATCCTTCACCTTGACCCTCACCTAAAGATACCCCGAACGTAAGTCAATCTTGGAAAAATACTTGGCACCACAGAGTTGGTCAAACAGGTTGTCAATCCTTGGAAGTGGATATTTGTTCTTTATAGTAAACTTATTCAACTTTCGATAATCGATACACATCCTTAACGACCCGTCTTTCTTCCGCACAAACAAGACTGGCGCACCCCAAGGTGAAGTGCTAGGCCTAATGAAGTCCTTATCCAGCTAGTCCTTCAACTGCGCCTTCAACTCTCGCAACTCTGCCGGGGCCATCCTGTACGGAGGGATAGAGATCGGTTGAGTGTCAGGAAACACATCAATGCTAAACTTTATCTCCCTTTCAGGAGGAAGACCTGGGAGTTCATATGGGAAAACATCTGGAAATTCATTGACCACGGGGATTGATTGTAGAGTAGGCGGCTTCGCCTCTACATCCCTAATGCGAACGAGATGATAAATGTAACCCTTTGAGATCATCTTCCTTGCCTTAAGATAGGAAATAAACATACCTTTCGGTGTAGCAATGTTCCCCTTCCATTCGATGACAGGTTCACCAGGAAACTGAAACCTAACCATCTTCGTATGACAATCAACATTGGCATAGCATGAGGCCAACCAGTCCATTCCCATTATCACATCAAAATCAACCATTTCTAACTCAAATAAATTCGCCGAGGTTTGACGACTACAAATCATCACTGTACAACCTCTATATACCCTTCTAGCAATCACTGATTCTCCTATCGGAGTAGATACCGCAAGTGGTTTACTTATTAATTCAGGTTTGATGCAAAACTTATTTTCCACAAAGGGTGTAACATATGATAATGTACTCGGATCAATCAACGCATACACATCATAAGAAAACACAGACAATATACCTGTAATAACATCTGGAGATGACTCGAGATCCTGTCGACCTACTAGAGCATATGTTCGATTTTGAGTACCACTCGAACTCGGCACTGCACCTCTACCTCTACCACTACCTGTCGACCGCTGAAAACCCCGTGCTGGAGGTTGAACTGATGAGGAAGAACCAGCCACAGATCCAGTCGGCTGTGCCATAGCACCACCTCCTCTGTTAGGACAATCCCGCCTCATATTGCTAGGCTGTCCGCAAGAATAGCATGCATCAGAATTTCGACGGCACAGTCCAAAGTGGGCCTTTCCGCACTGATCACAACGAGGTGTTGGGGGTCTCGTCTGACTAGTATCCCTATGATATTGTGAGCCTGATGCCCGTGAGCTCTCGCCTGAACCAAAATAGGTAAATTGATCATACTGAGGCCTCAGAAAGCGTGGAGGAGCACTAGCTACAGGTGGCGCCAAACTCCTCGAAGACTAGGGCCTGACACTACCTCTGAAGTCACCAGAATACCTTGCAAATCTCGTCCTCTTATGCTGGCCCCTATCCTGCTCCCTGTCTGCTCTTTGCTGGCGCTTACGATCCTCTAGTGTCTGGGCATAAGCCTGAATATGGGAAATATCCATACCCTCTACCAAGGAGGCTGTTATGCACTCATTTATCAGATGTGGTCCCAATCTGTTCACGAACAGTTTCACCCTATCGCTCATCTCGGCCACTATATAGGGAGCATACCTTGCTAAAGAATCAAACTGCATACTATACTCTCGCACACTCATATTACCCCGTTGAAAGTTCAAGAACTTATCAACTCTAGCTCGTCGTATCTCAACTGGCAGGTAGTGATGAAGAAAGGCCTCAGAAAATTCCTTCCACATAGGTGGAGGAGCGTTCGGACCCCTGGATCTTTCCCAACTATCATACCAGAAAACTGCTAAATGCCATAACCGATAAGAAGCCAAATCTACTGCCTCCGTATCACTAGCATGCATAACCCGCAGTGTACGATGAACCCGAGCAATAAAAGTCTGCGGGTCCTCCTTGGGGTCTGATCCGGTAAACACTGGAGGATCTAGATTAATAAAATCACGAACTCTCGCACTAACCGGTTTATCAGCAGCACCGGTATTCTGCTTCTAAGCCTTAGGAGCTACCAAGCTAGTCAACAACTGTACTGCACTTCGCATATCCTGGTTTGTAGTACCAGATGGAGGAACTGGAGATGTTGGGTGCCTTTTAATATCCTCTGGAGGAGAAGGAGTAAATGAGGTCTGAGATGGTATCTCACTCTGAGGCTCACTTTGGCCTACTCTGGAGGGAGGCACCTGACTGGTACCCTCTCCCGCAGCTATATCAAGGCATCTACTAATAACTTGCTTCCTAGTCATGGGCATCGCTGAAAAGAACATGGTGAATATTAGAGACGAATACTTACGACTCAGCTCTGCGCACGATCTACATTCAGGAAAAAGGTAATAACCCTAAATGTCATGCAGCCTCCTGATTATAAATGTGACGTGCTACACATCCATAATCAAGACTCTACTAGACACGGCTCATACATAACCCCTAGGATAGACCGGCTCTAATACCAAATTTGTCACGACCCAAACCGGAGGGCCGTGACGGGCACCCGGGCCTTACTTGCCGAGTACCAATGTACATTTTATCTAACCTTTTTTATTACCTATAAGGGCTGACGAGATTTGTATAAATGGCAGACAGTAATCCTAATCAACCAAAAATTCGAGATAATGACATAAACATATATAACATGGCTAACAAGGCTGTCATGAAAAACTATACAACAAAAAGAAATTTGCCGACAAGGAAATCCCAACAATACATGAGTCGACACCTGTCTATGAGCCTCTAAAAGAACATAACTGATGCAATGCATACCAAGACCACAGCAAGTCCGGAGAAGGGATCTCGCCAATACACGCTGAACTGGCAGCGTACTATTGTGGGGGAGCTTCGTCTACCTGTCTATAAGGACCTGCAACACGACATGCAGTGTCCACAAATAAAAGAACGTCAGTACGAATAAGGTACTGAGTATGTAAGACAGGAAATCATAATGTAAGAACAGTAATGTGCATAGGGATAGAAAATATACACCCTTGTAACATCTGAGTGCCTCTGAGGGCGACGAGAATATACAACCTGTAACATCTGAGTGCCTCTGAGGGCGACCTATCATGAAATTCCTGATGTGCATATACATATATACCCTTCTAAAATCATCATATACATACGCCTCTGTGGGCCTCATCATCATCATATCATTCCCCGGCCATCATAAGACTCGGTATCATCATACCCAGCTGATTAGTGGTTGCAAAGTAGGTACCATACCCAGCCGACTATAGCGCGAACTCGATAGAGTAAAATAGATGCCGACTATAGCGCGGCTCAGTAGAGTAAAATAGATACATATATATAGTTGCACAATAGGTGCTATACCCGACCGACTATAGCGCGACTCGATAGAGTAAAATAGATAATGCATGCTGGACTCATTGGAATCACACTTTCAACCTTTTGGAGTGGCGTAAGGTCAAAGAAGTAACATCAACATCAATCCTCCCATAAGAGGGGAAACAATATAAGTGCTACTAACTTCTAAGAGTAGAGTATCTTTGGAGGCTCGTTCATTGCATTATGTACAATCAGAGTCGTGCAAAAGAAGGAAAGGGACAGTCTCACATACCTTGTATATACTTCCCAATCTCAAGCTATGAAAGTGCCACGTCTCCTTAGTCTACAATAAGAGAAATGACACTATCGTTATCGTTTAAGCGTCGTGACTATTATGTATCGTAACCTATTTTACGATGAAACGGACAGCACCTCCCTTATATATATGACTTCCCACAAGTTAACACAATCACCAAACAGACCAAACAACATCAATAATAATCATATTAAGCCTCCCAAAACAGTCCACCAACGAACAACATACTAGCAAGCCTTCCGACAGACATCTTACAAGTTCTAGCTTCAACGACTTAGCCGAAACTTGGATAATCTTAAATACATGTAGGGTAAGAGGTTCCTTACCTTTAAACAGGATGAAAAACTTCAATTTGACCTTAATTTACCACAAAATATCCTTTCAATGCTGCCACAAGAACAAGGAAGCGAAGCTAGCAATCAATTAGGGTTTTTCGGCACTAGAATCACTTTAGAAGACTTGAAATCACCTAGGGTTGATATTAAAACTTGAGGGAGTATTTTACAGAACACAACCAAACTTAAAAAAACCTCCCACATGAGCTGTAACAACACAAAAATCAGCAACAACAAGAGGAACAAGAAACTTACTAGCGCTACGGAATTCCCCACACTTGATTTGTGTTGTTTGCCCTTTCTTTTGGTCTTGGATCATGAGAGAACCTTGAGAGAGTGTTCTTAGGGTAATAAGGTCTAAATATACTGAAAAATAATGACTTAAAATGGGGTTGAGTCGTGTTATATATATCCATATGTCTTAAACCGCCTATGTGGGCCCCATAGAGAGGTGCTTGGCGCAGTCTCGCGAAAACGCGAATATCTCTCAAGTCGGAGATTGTATCGACGAA
Source organism: Nicotiana obtusifolia (assembly GCA_002018475.1). Lineage (NCBI taxonomy): Eukaryota > Viridiplantae > Streptophyta > Magnoliopsida > Solanales > Solanaceae > Nicotiana > Nicotiana obtusifolia. The sequence goes on along the minus strand of MCJB01049458.1, from coordinate 6,803 downwards.
CAGTTTAATGTGTTGGAAACAAGACTAATAGATATTCAATTTGGTGGGTATATCACCTTTTAATTCCGAGTAAATTGAGAGAAAAGATTCATCACATTTCACCTAAAGTATGAGTAAAATTAAGCACGTAAGTTGCGACAACTTTTGTCGACTTTTATTTTATAACTCGTTTGACTTCAAGACTTATGAAACGGGTATTATATGATTCAAATAAATTAAAACATAGCCCCTTGGTAATATTAATCACCTCTAGATTTACCCAAAAATACGAGTCACAACATCCTTGATTTGTTTAACTTCTAGTACTTGTTAACCACTCTTATCCACCCTTGTATCATTTAAGATCAATAGGACTAAATTCTTATCATCTCAAAGATAATCTCTTCTTGGACCTACGTAGACTAACTTACGGCGTAAGCTAACGTATGCAAATATGGGTTGTAACAACACCTTCTGAGGACCCACATGATTACTTTGACCGTTGCCATGAGGTGTTGTACAATAGTCGACATTTCTGTGATTCAGATGACCGATTTTGCCAAGAGATGGTGACATGACTATGTTCGAGGCAGACTAGCAGGTTCACCTCCATTCACTTGGGATCACTTCTCATAACTATTCTTGGAGAATTTCATCCCTTTTATATGAGAGAAGACTATCGCAGCCAGTTTGAGCACCTCCAGTAGGGTAGCATGATTGTTAAATAGTACGAGACCAAATTTGTGGACCTATCTCACCATGCAGTTGTCTTGATCCCCATTGGGAGGGAAAGGATGAGGAGATTTATAGATGTCCTTACATATGGTATCAGGTTGCAGATAGATAGAGAGAGTGAGGGTAATATTTTTTTAATAGAGTCGTAGGCATTGCTAGACGGATCGAGAGAACTCATAGTCAGGGTAGAGAAGCGACATCTGAGAACAGGTCTCGTCATTTCGGTGGTCATAGTGGTGCCTCATCTGGAGGCAAGGGTTCATTTGGTAGAGGCCATCCTCCCAGGCCGATTCAATCAGCACTTCAGGTAGTATATAGTGCTTCGGGCAGTCGTGGTTCTTATGGGTCTCATCTCGAGCAGCCAGTTTTCAGCACACCTTCAGCTCCTATTAGTGCACCACCACTATAGAGTTACTACGATGGATATTTGAGTTATTAGGGATCATCTCAAACTCAGTAGTTGTGCCAGTCGAGGGGATTTTTTGAGTGCGGCGACGCAGGTCATATTAGAAGATATTATCCTAGATTGAGGAGAAACTGACCACAACAGGGTACTCGTTCTTTGATTCCGGCACTAGTTGCTCCACCGCCTGCTCAGCTAGCTAGAGGCAGGGGTCAGGCAGCTAGAGGGGGTGGTCAAGCCATTAGAGGTGGAGCCCAGCCATTTAGAGGTCGTCCTAGAGGCGGAGGTCAGAGTGGAGGGACCTAGCCCCATTTCTATGCATTCCCAGCTAGACTTGAGGCAGAGTCGCCGGATGTGGTCATCACAAGTATTAATCTAGTTTGGCATAAAGATGCATTAGTTCTATTTGATCTGAGTTCCACTTATTCATATGTGTCATCCTATTTTGCTTCATATTTTAATATGTCTCGCGATTCTTTGAGTGCTCCTATTTAGGTGTCTATGCTTTTTGGGGATTCTATCGAGGTATACCAGGTATATCATGCTTGTTTGGTCACTATCGGGAGCTATGAGACTAGGGTAGACCTTCTATTGCTTGATAAGGTGGATTTTGACGGATCTTGAGCATGGATTGGTTGTCACCTTAGCATGATATTTTTGATTGTCACGCCAATACTATGACATTAGTGATGAAGGGGTTGCCTCAATTGGAGTGGAGAGGGAATCCTGGTCATTCCACTAGCAGGTCATTTCATATGTGATGGCTCAACGTATGGTCGAGAAGGGGTGTCTGGCATATTTGGCCTATATCCGTGATTCTAGTGTGGAAGTTCCTTCCATGGATTAGATAGCAATTGTTTGCAATTTCCCAGAGTTATTTCCTATAGATTTTCCCGGGATGCCATCGGATAGAGATATCGGCTTCTACATTGACTTAGTTCCGGGCACTCAGTCCATTTCTACCCCACCCTACCATATGGCCCCAGTTGAGTTGAAAGAATTGAAGGAGTAGTTGCAGGATTTTCTTGACAAGGGATTCATTAGACCTATTGTCTCGCCTTGGGGTGCACCGGTGTTGTTTGTGAAAAAGAATGGTGGATCGATACGGATGTGTATTTACTACAAGAAGCTGAACAAAGTCACTATCAAGAACAAGTATCTGTTGCTAAGGATTCATGAATTATTTGACGAGCTTCAGAGTGCCAAGGTGTTTTCAAAGATTAACTTGAGATCTGGCAACCATCAGTTGAAGATTGGGGCATCGAATGTCCCTAAGACAGCTTTTCAGATTTAGTATGGTTACTACGAGTTCTTAGTGATGTCATCTGGCTTGACTAAAGCCCTAGCAACTTCTATGGAGTTGATGAATCGCGAGTTCAAGCCCTATCTTGATTCTTTTGTGATTGTCTTCATTGATGATATCTTGGTCTACTCCCGCAGTCAAGAGAAGCATGTGCAGTATCTCCGGATCATACTTCAAACTCTAAGGGATCATCAGCTATATGCCATGTTTTTTAAGGGTGAGTTTTGGTTGGACTCGATTGCTTTTTGGGCCATGTTATATATTCCGAGGGGATTAAGGTGGATCCTAAGAAGATTGAAGCTGTTCAGAACTGGCCTAGACCTACTTCAGCTACAGAGATTCGGAGCTTCTTGGGTTTGGCGGTTTACTATCGCCGGTTCGTGAAGGGGGTTTTATCTTAGCCCCATTGACCAAGTTGACCCAGAAGGGTGCTTCTTTTAGATGGTCCGTAGAGTGTGAGTTGAGCTTTCAAAAGCTCAAGAGTGCATTGACTATAGCTCGAGTGTTGGTGTTGCCTACAGGTTCGGGGTCTTACATTGTATATTGTGATGCATCGTTAAACGGGCTTGGTGAGATATTAATGCAGGACCATTGGGTGATTGCGTACACGTATCCATTTTGAAGGTCGAACGGAAGAATTACCCTGTGCATGATTTAGAATTGGCAGCCATTGTTCACGCACTGAAGATTAGAGGAACTATTTATATGGCGTTCCACATGAGGTCTATACCGACCATCGAAGTCTCCAGCACCTGTCAAGCAGAAAGTCCTTAATTTACGATAGCAGAGATGGTTAGAGTTGTTGAAAGACTATGATATCACCATATTATATCATCTGGGGAAAGCCAATATAGTGGCTGATGCATTAAGTTGGAAGGTGAGATCATGAGCAGTTTGGCATATTTACAGGTAATGGAGAGGCCACTAGCAATGGATGTTGCACCCTATTTTGCACGAGTCAAAACAAGATTCAACTAATGGTTTCCCTGTTGTTGATGAAAGAGAGTCACCTCCTAATATTAAAAGGTATAATTGGGTTCAATTAATAAAATCATTATCCTATTAGTCTGCTAACCAGCGAGATTTTAGGTAAGGGTTCTAGTTCTTCTAAGGGGAAGGTGTTAGGCACCCTCTACAATCTACCTTAGGTAGCTCCATAGGACTTAGCCTAAGTTTAGGAAAATAAATATCTATTCTACTTGTTTAGTGCTTAAAAGTTTGTATCTACTATATGTCATGTTTAAAACTTGTCATTTTGAAAGGAAGATAGTATATGTATTTTGAAAATAGAGTATAGGTTTTTTTAAAAAAGTCCTTTGAAATGTCAACAAAATTGAAAGAATTTTTTGAAGTGTACAGTGTTTATATTTGCAAACCTTGAGGTATGACTTAGTTTAAAATAACCTTTGAAATAAAATGGCTACTTGTGTAACTTTAGTAAAATAAGGGCTATTAAAGAAGTATACTTTAGATATACCTTAAAGATCGATTTAAATCTTGCACCCAAGTTTAGAAGAAAATTTAAGATTCTTTGACTGCAGCTGTGTTCGTTTAGGTTTATGGAAAACTTGACCTTGAAATCGTTTGCCCTATTTTGGCTTTTAAAGAAAAGGATTGTCAACTTTTGAATCTGTTTCTGAACTTCAAAGAATTCCATGAAATGGTTAGTATAAGTGAAAGTGAAAACTATATAACAGAAATAATTAAACATGTTGAAGTTATTTAACTTATGTAAGAGACAACAATTCCATTTAATTTTACCTATGATATTTAGCTTGCCAAGGTTTCTAAAGTAATTCAAAGATGATAAGAGGGGAAGAATTCACTCAATGTTTGTCAGTTTCATATAAACATAAAAGCCAGCAAATTATGTAGAGCAATAAAGGAAAGGGAATTGGACTCATGATTTGGGCCTGAAGAATGTTAGGCCCAGCGAACAACAACAACAGCTTAAGCGACCTCAGACTCAAGGCTAGTACATGGGCCTGAGTTCCTGAGGACTCAGTAGGCCCAATGCGATCATATGTGCAAAAACTGGAAATGGAGATATTAGTGATAAGGCCCAATATAACACTTAAACACAAATATGACTAAAGTGAGGCCCAAATGACATTGTAACAAATGTTGGTAATTAAGAATTCAATTAAATTAATGTAAGGTTCAATAGAGTAAACAAATTCACAATGAAGCCTTTCTTTCATTTAGCACTAATCCTAAAAAGATTAATAAATGTCAACGAGTAAGAGCTTAAGGTAAAATTCCATTTATGCCAAGGCACCCTTTGGATCCGTGGCACTTCAGAGTTCGCAAGGGTCTCAGGGACCCCGAGCAGTACTTGTGTCAGGGAGGGTATCTCAACCACAAACTAAATCTTACTCCTAAATACCCTTAACCACTCATACTTATTCTTCCCTATAGGTTTAAATACCAATGAGGCATACGCTTTAACTTTCAATGTAACAGTAAAAATAACACAGAGGTTCAAGCATTTACACTTCTCACAGAAACTATACAGGATACTATTGTGAGACAACAAATTACTCCATTGAACTACAATCCAAACACATGTGTGTGGTACATTGTCAACACTTTCAACGTGCTCAAGAATACTCGGAGAAACCTATTACATGTGCAAACAAAGGTAGAGAACACCGGTAAGTGATTCGCTCAAATTACACCTTAACAATAGTGTAAGCGATCGATGTCAAATATAGTAACCCAACAAGGTTGGGGTCGAATCCCACAGGGAATAGGTGTGAAACTATTGTCCAATTAATGTAATACTTTACTTAGTCGTAATTCTATCAAGTAGCCAAATAAAATAAAGAAGTGTTTAATACGTAAGAAAGGAAAACTGAGAACTAATGTTTAAGAATAGTTTGAATGTGAGAACTATGAATCTTAAGAAACCAAGGTTGTGTTCCCCTTAATGTAGTAGAATGTTCTTGATATTGATATTGAATTCCGTTCTTGATATGCAATTGGTGTTTAATGTATTTATCCAATATTTCCCAATACTTGGATAATGTATCCTCTTACGATTCTCCCGAATACAAAAGAGTCGATCTTAAGAACAACCAATTATTTTCCAAATTAAAATCTACTTATTCCTAAGTGATTTCGTTAAACAAGGTTTAAAGCCCTAAATTTTTATTATTTATCTCTACCAAACCCTATCTCACTTTTCCAAGATAAGATAGCGTGAATTGGCATTCGTTAATGTTTGCAACCACTAACGATTAATTGAAGAACAAGAAATAAATAAATATCAAGCTTCTTTCAAAATTGGATTCAATATCAAACTCTCAATAACATTCTACCCATCTAGGGTTCACAACCTCAGCGTTTAAGTTTAGCTACACATGCTGAGAATTAAAGAACAAGAAAAAGTAACGGATGTCATCTTACAAAAATAGAGGGTTTTGATCACCAAAAGCTTCTAAGAATTCGAAAATAATCAAAGCCGTACTTTGTACTCTAAGTTCTGACAAGAATGCCTTCACAAAACCCTATAAAACCTATTTATAGAGGCCTAAAACCCGAGACGAATGTCGGTCAGTTTTGCCAGGTTGGACTAATGCGAACCGCATTCCTGTCGCAGAACAGGAATGTGGTTCGCAAATCTTCATCTTCCATCGCAAATCACACCAGCCAGTTTTCCTCTCGTCGCATCTAGATTTGCGGTTCGCATGTTGACTATGCGATCGCATTCTTCACACTAACTTTCACCCAGAACTCTGTTCATGTTTGCGATTCCACCAGGACAATTTGCGGTTCGCATTCCTGTTTTGCGATCACATTTGCGACCGCATTCTCGACATGATGGTTGGCCTAAAGTCCTGTCTCAGTCTGCGAACTACTTGTCAAATATGCGATTCACATATCTGTTCTGCGATCGCATTTTTACATCTGCGATGCTCCTGAACTCTTTTCTTGTCTTTAGCTGGCTTTTTGACTTCTTTTCCATACTTCTGGATTTCTTCACTCAATACACTACAATTACACTAAAATTGCGTAAGTATCATGATAATTAACAAGTAGAACAAGTCAAACTTTAAACAAATAGTATCAAAATGTGCCGAAATTACCCGGCGCATCAACACCCCTAACTTAAACTCTTGCTTGTCCTCAAGCAACTAACACGATACTATCCTAATCTAGACTTTACTTATCAAGTATGAAGCAATACTGACCATGGACGGTGTTTGTTGTTAACATCTCAAGCATAACCCTTTTTTTTTTAACACTGTACCCCCCTTTGAATCATTAATATTTGCAACCACTAACGATTAATTGAAGAACAAGAAATAAATAAATATCAAGCTTCTTTCGAAATTGGATTCAATATCAAACTCTCAATAACATTCTACCCCTCTAGGGTTC
>MCJB01049457.1:30592-78130 GCA_002018475.1 Nicotiana obtusifolia | reverse complement strand
TTCCAACACTGCTACCAAGGTATGAAAATACTTTTTGCAAAGAGCAGGAATAACACACGAGGGCTTAACATTCCATCAAGCAATAACAAAATGTTGGACTGCACAAACAGTCAATAGAATCAAACCAGTGATGCAAGCACTTCCTTCATGCATTGTATGGGAACTATGGAAAAGAAGAAATAGTCACAAGCATGGAGAACCAATCACAACTGATAGAGTTATCTATCAAATCTCCACAACACTGCAAGCTCTAGTCAATACCAGAAAGCCAGGAATCAATGCCCCACACAAATGGCAAGACCTCTTACATATGCTGGAAAACTACACCCCAAGGCTAAGTTTTAAAACAGTCCACTGGGAAACCCCCATGCCAGGATGGATAAAGGTCAACACTAATGGAGCATCAAAAGGAAACCCAAGAAGAAGTTCAATAGGATTCTGTGTGAGAAATGAAACAGGAGATCTAATATATGCACTTGGCACAGAATGCATAGAGGGAACAAACACAATAGTTGAAACAACAACCATCACTGAAGCACTGAGATTTTGCATCACACAAGGCTTCTCACATATATGGTTACAAACAGATTCCATGCTCCTAAACAACATCATGAATGGCATCTGGAACCACCCTGGTGCATAGCAGAGCAAACAGAAGAAATTATCCAACTCAAACAATCCCTCACAATAATAGTATCACACACCTATAGGGAAGGAAACAAGTTGGCAGATCACCTTGCAAACTATGCACTAGACATTGGAAGAATTGAATGTCATCACTCCAGTCAACTTGACTCACTTGGTAGGAAAATCCTCAATGCAGATAAAACACAATGCCCCTACATAAGAGTGAAGCTGGCAAAATGACAAGCAGCACACTGGAACAGTTCAAAATAGGAACGGACCTCATCAAGGAACACAAAAACATACAAGAATGGAGGAATGTCAGGTTTAAAAGAAAAATAATGATCACAATAACCTCTAACACCTGGTTTTTTCATATGCAGGGCACAGGACCTCTCAGAGATGCAGGCCATGGATTACAGGAAGAATTTTGACAAGCTCATCTCTTGAAATTTGTCTGGGTATTTGGGTGCACATGGTATTTCCTTTTGTGGCATATATGTTTAGGAGAAGAGCATTTTCTCCTCCGGGAAGACAGAGATCCATGGCGTGATTTTGGACTCGCCATGCCATTTGGTGGTGAAGGGTAGCTTGTATGGAATCTTTAGCTTGAGCGGCTCCTTGGATTTGGACTTGGATTTTAAGAGCTTCGGTTAAGTAAGGATCATAGAGAGACATGTTGAAGTTTGGAAAGATTGTTATGAAAACAGTCCCGGCATTCAAGGTTACTTCGGCAGTACCCAAGTTTGCATGTTGGTACTCCAAATATCTGGTATCAAGAAGAGAAAGTCGAGCGACCACTGGCTGACCTTTTCTTCCGTGATAGGTTAGAGCAATTCGGATAGCACCAAAATGGATATGGGTAAACCCATGCTCGCTCCATTGCCTGAGGAAATCGTCTGGAATTTGAAGGGTGATTAATTGTTCTTCTCTGGTGGCGAGGATGGGATGCTGGTCAAGTTTTGACGCAGCAACGTATTCTTTAACTCCTTTTGGTCTATGTTGGATAAGGGAACGTATTTGGGTCCATGGTGCAAAGGATTTTTTGGCAAAGGCTGAGTAGGGATTTATAAGTGGTAGTTCAGTGGAAGACACTTTTTGTTCGTCTGGTAAGATATCTACTTCGTAAAGGTAATCATATTTTTTGGACAGGGTTTTGTACAGGGTAGGTGACATATTCATTTTAGCTAAGGAAGACGAAGATGGAAACGACTCTGACATATTTAGTAAACTGTTCCTCCCTCCGAAAGGATGGGCTGGCTCTGATACCACAGTATAAGGAACAGAGCAAGAGACTCCGTGAAAGTAAGCCTAATCGTAGGAACGACACCACAGTACAAAGAATAAAGCAAGAGACTCGAGGAAAGCAAGCTTAATCATAGGTACGAATCAGAAACATAGGCTGCACAAGCTCACTCAATTGCAGCAATTCCATGCACCCTACATAGGCTCCTGGATAGCTGTACAGGGATACTGCACAAGCACAGATAACAAAAATCACCAACATGAGCAGTTAGTTAAGAGATGGAATGGTAGGAACAGCACCCAGCTCACAAGATACTCAACTGCAGCAAACTCAATTAATACTGCAGGGACATTATAGAAGCACTGATATTAGAGTGCCACCTGAGCAGCTAAAGGACACCAGAAATACTAAAGGCAGCAATAAGGTCATCAAAGAGATTAGCAACATCAACAAAAGACCAATGAAGAACCTCGAACAACAATCTTCTGGTGACATTAGCAGCAAACTCATAAAGCATGTCAAGGCAAGACTTGCATCACTGCAGCAAAGTTTCAAAGAGACACAAGAAGAGCAGGAACATATTACCCAGAGGAAGGCCACTAAACATAACATTGTCAAAGCAAGCAACACCTGTGACAACACCAGAGCCAGACCAAGGACAAAATGCAAACAGAAACCAGTAGGCTACAACAGCAGCAGACATGTTACTAGCACTGACAACAACACTAGACAGGACATTACCATCTCCAGCAGGAACCAGCAAGGCAAAGAAAACATAGAGTCAACAGGACAATCAACCATACATTATCAACAACACTGCCAGCAAACACACACAATCAATAACTCTCTCAGAAGCAGTTGCCCACATAGAAATAGATTATTGGAGCAGTTGGATTGTGTGGTATCAGCACCTAGAGTGCTCAATCTAATGCAACTGCATCAATCATCTTGTTTCCATACTCACAATTTTCTTCACTGGAACACCAAAATGCATAGTCATCACAGCCACAAACATCCCTGCCATACCTGCACCAGGAGCAAAAGCAACATCAATAGAAGAAATAAAGGAAACTGCAGCACCACAATCTGTTAACCTCCTATCAAACAGCAAGGCATAACAACACAAACACCCCACTCACACCAACACAACATTCACAACAAAAACAGATTATTGGTGTAGTTGCATTGTGTGGTATCAGCACCTCGAGTGCTCAATCTAATGCAACATCATCAATCATCTTGTTTCTACACTCACAACACTCTTCACTGGAACATCAAAATTCAAATGTTCACAGGTGCAAGCATCCCTGCCATCTCTACACCAGGAACAGAAGCAACATCAATGAAAGAAACAAAGGAAAATACAGCCAACATCACATACATCTTTCTGCCAAAAGACAATACACAACAACACAGATACCCCTCATGCACCAACACAGCAGATACACCAGAAATTCTAGAAGCACCAGTAACAGCACCAGTGTTAGTTTCACAACCTCAATAGTCAAACTAACCACCAGAAACAACAACACTGGGAGGCAAGGCAGAAACAATACAAGCAAGTCACAGGGTGAAAGGAAGCTGCCAGCAGCTGATGCTACAAGTAGGATTACCAATAGCAGTAACCAAAGAAAGCTCAACAGTAGACTCAACAACATTCTCTGGACTGCCACACTCCAAATCCAACTTGCAGATAGCAACACCATCAGCAGGAACTTCAACTGTACTTCAGTCACCAGCAATGTCAATAGAAACATCAGTATGAAGGATCCAAATCACAACAGGACACTCACATAACACGACAACAATTCCAGAATCAGGATACACCAGCAATCACAAACAACAGACTCACCAAGCAACACCAAAACACAAATGAAAGGATATCTTCAACTTGGCTTTCCCTGCATCAGGAGACAAAGCGAAACTGAAGATAACTCACGCTCTTTTATTACTTTTTTGCAGTACTATGATAGAATTGACTTCAAATGGGGACAAACATATGTACTTTTTTGTATAGCTGACCTAGGAATACTTGTACATACTATTTCTTACTGCAAAAGAGGCAATCGTCACATTATAATAGGTCTAACCACTTACAATTACCTAGGTACCTATAGTCAATGCTTTAGGGTAACAAGGTACATGTACTTTTTTTGGAGAGGTAAGGTACATGTCCCCCTCTATTTTGTATTATTTTGTTAATTAATGAATACTCTATTTACCAAAAAAAAAAAGATGCAGTTCTACCTCGTTTCTCGATGACCAACTCAGCTATACGCCTCAGCTACTAATGACTGGGTCGAACACCTGGATCTGCACAATTAAGTGTAGAGTGTAGTATGAGTACAACCAACCCCATGTACTCAGCAAGTATCACAACTAACCTCGGCGAGGTAATAGAAACAAGAATTTAAGATGATACTCACTAATCACCTGTACAATTCATAAATAAAAACAATAAGTAAAGAACAATAATATGATCAAGTCATGAACCTATGAAAAAACCACCTTGGTGCACACAATTATTTAACATACTCCGCTCCGTCAAAAGAAATTAAAGCAGATAGCAGTTAAGGAAGTTACAATTAAAGATGAAATGCAACAACCAAATCAAACACTAGCCAAATTTTCCTCAAAATCTCCATAATAGGACCAAACCACTAATCAATTTTCCTCAATCTACGTGTACACCATCAATAAAGCATATGAGAGGGTGACCTTAGGGGATGTATTCATATCCACACGCTACATAGTGTAGTCACATGCAATAGTCATAATTCGCCAGGCGTAGTCACAGGCTCAATATCATAATTCGTCTGGCATGGTCACAGACTCAATATCATGGATCTACCCTACGTGGTAACAGGCACAATATCATAATCCACCAGCATGGTCATAGTCACAATATCACAATCCGCCTAGCGTAGTCACATGCACAATATCACAATCCGCCCGGCATGGAATTCAAGGCATATCATGCCCTAAGCACTACCCTGAGCATGGAAAATACACCAGTGCATGCACATGGGCTTAGCCTCACACATGTACGCGACCCATAGCACGTAACTATCACAAATAACTCAGCCAACTAGTGCCTCAACCAAGTTTACTGAGTTATTTGTGATAGCTAAACTTGGTTGAGGTAAGTATCTTACCTAAACTTGAGTTAGGAACTAGTTGACTAAGTTATTTGTGATAGCTACATGCTATAGGTGGCGCGCATATGTGGGGTTGAGTCCATGTACGTGCACCGAGGTATTATTCATGCTCGGGGTAGTGTTTAGGCTATGATATGCCTTGAATTGATTGCTAAGCTTCATACTATGATGGTTCTTACATTTATATCCCCGTTGTGAGCTATGTGAGCCATGTTTGAGGTTACATAGTGGGTACTCTCCTGATTGAACATGATAATTGCTACTTTCGTATGGTATTTGCCTAATTTGAGCTATGATAGCACGCTTTGCACATGCATATACCTTAGCATGTTACTTATACCAGTCCAGGAGTATGACATTTGGTGTTAATTGATCATGTACGTGTATTCTTGCATATCTACTTTCTATATTATATGGATTAGACTGGTAGCCCGTAACCACGCCGGGTGGATTGTGATATTGAGCATGTGACCACGCTCTGCAGATTGTGATATTAAGCATGTGACCACGCCGAACGGATTGTAATATTCAGCCTGTGAGTACGCCGGGAAAATCCGTGATATTGAGCCTCTGACCAGCCAAGTGGATTGTGATATAATAGCATGTGAGTTGTTCGTGCAGCGTATGGATATGGATCCACACTCTCATGTGTCTTCTTGATGGGGTACACGCAGATTGTGAGAAACTGACCGGTTTCTAGTTGGTGTGGAATTTGGGAAAGCTGATCAATGGTTTGGTTTAGTTATTGAGATTTTGATGTGGGCCTTAGAGCCATATTATGGTTTTTATTTGGATCGGGTTGCGCGCTGCAATAGATTGATATTTGCTTATTGCATTTCATCTTTACTTGCAATTTCCTTGGTTGTTTACCTAAATTTTTTTTTGTATATCTTCTTTATATGCTAGATTATTGATTGAGTAGAGTCTGTTAAGAAATATGTGTGCACAAAGGTGATTTTAACTGTGATTCATGACTTGATCATATTATTGTTCTGTAGTTGTTGGAATTATAAATTGTACAGATGATTAGTGAGTATCACTTATAATTCTTGCTTCTATTATCTTGCCAAGGTTAGTTATGATACTTGGTGAGTACATGGACTTAGTTGTACTCATACAACACTTCTGCACCTTGCGCGTAAATCTTCGAGCTGAGTTGTTATGGATGGCGGAAGCTGGCATTGTAGATGTGCCTGCTTTCCAGATATAGCTACCGCTCGTTCTTGGTAGTTTTAGATTTTTAATACGTTTATGTATATTCCAAACAGATTTTTTACATATTTTCATACTAGCATTTGTAAATCTAAGTCTTAGTGGCTCATGACTTATACTATCAATATTGAATTATTGTATAAAATTTCAATTATTTCATTTATTGATTTCTTATTATTTCAATGGAGTTGTGTTGGCTGTTGTTTGGCTTACCTAGCGGGTTGGACTAGGTGTCATCACGACTAGGTGGATTTTAGGTCGTGACATTTGAACTCGTGGGATAATAGGTAGTTGGAATCTACCCCTTGACCGAATTTTGACCGTCTAGGCTCATGTTGACTTTTGTTGACTTTTCGATATTTGATTAAAGATTCAAACCTTATTATTTGGAATTGATTCTTCTGGCTTGGTTTGACATTATTGAGTTGTATTTATCTAGATGCAACTCGTTCGGAGGTTGATTTGCGAGGGAAGGCTGTTTTGAAAGTTTGAAGGCTACAAGGTAGAGGTAAGTCTCTTGGCTAACCTTGTTAAGAGAAAAACCCCGAAAATTTAACTTTATTGCTATGTGTTTAAGGTATTAGGTGGTGTATATATGCGGTGGCGAGTGTATAGGAACTTACCAAGTTTATATCAGGATCGGGGTAGAAGTGGGAAACTTTATGCCTTGTTTTGATTATGTGCTCATTTGATTCATGATTTGCTTGGCTTATATGACTATGTTCACTCTCTTATTCGTATTAAATATCATGCCTAGGTTTATAATTATTTTTCAAGGCATGGGAACTTATTTTTGATATGTTGAATTGCTTGAATTATCCGTAGTCATATAGAAATTATATGAGTACACATTCGTATAATTTTTATTAAGTCATTGTGCATCTTTTATCTGTAATTCTTAAACATATGCATATTTTTTTTATATGGATATTTGAGCTGGACTGAGAATTTTAGCACAAAAACTAAGGCGTGCGAATGAAATACAGTTATGGCACAAAGGACATGATGATCCGCATATTTGATTATGAGTGAGCTATTAAGCTCCTCTTTGGCTTGGATTTGGATATGTCCCTCCGGAGTCAGGTGATTACCCATGTTACTTTGGGCCCTATAAGTGTGGTCGATACATGAATTGTGTATCAGGTCGATACGTGAATTTTGTATCGGGTTATGGTAATATATGGACTATGTATCATGGTACATGGATCTCTTACCGGGTTGAGCATGCATAGATATCGTTGACATAATCAGAAGTATTCATTTAGCTGCTATTTGTTGCATGATATCTTTATATGCTACCCGGGAGCTTTAGCTCCATTGTTTAAGCATGTTATCTTTTAAACCTATATCTAAGCAGCATTATGATTATCTCTTGTACCAGAAAAGCATATTTGATTCTCTTCGTCTACTGATATCTTTAGTACTTGTTATTCATGAGATCATTTACCGTTCTGTTCTGGCTCTATCATTGTATTTGTGTTATAAGTATACAGATGCATCTAACATCATCACTACTTCTTTGAGGTTAGATTTGATACTTACTGGGTACCGATTATGGTGTACTCATACTATGCTTCTGCACACCTTTTTGTGTAGATCATCGGGTTGGTACTAGCGGAGCCTCCCGTTGAGCTTAGGTGGTAGCACGAAGACTCAGAGAGAGCTACACTCCATTGATTCAACTTGCAGTGCCCTAGTCCCTGTTCCTTTACTATTTTCTATTTATTTGTATTTCAGACAGCTTTGTTATGTATATGGACTTGCTCTATTTTCATAGTTTTTTGTGTACTTGTGCCACCTAGTTTGGGGGTTGTACTGTATTGGCCGTGTTTAGGACATGTTTTGATTGTACTCAGATATTTTACTGTTTTGAAAGTATTTTTTTCTTTATTTACTATATATCTCTGTTAATTAAAGGATTCTGAATTTTATTGAATCATGAGTTGGCTTGCTTAGCAAGTGCAGCTAGATGGCATCACGGTCTTAAGGTGGGATTTTTGATTGTGACAGAACTTGAAAAAAACATTAATGGTGATTTTAGTTGTTAACATTTGGTGATAGTATTAAATGTAGATTCCACGTGTTTGGTAACCGTCGATGAATTGGAGTGAGTATCATTCGGCAGAAAGAACTCAAGGTTAGTTAAAAAAATATTTTTACTAAAGTTTTCTTCTGATAATATTTTACAAAATCATTAATGATATAGATTATTAATGTGGGTTCTTTTGGAGCGAGGGGGCGCACGTTATCTATTAAAATTGTAAAAAAAAAGTGTCTAGAGGATTGTTTAATTTAATATTACAAGAATCATTAAGTGTTCTGTAAATTGTGTTTCATTCATTTTACATGAGTCGCATATCTTCTTAGAATATTCTGAAATGCTAGACTCGCCTTTTATGCGAATTTGTAGAATTGTTTTTAAGAATAGGAAAGAACTATCTTTGATTTGAGCTATTTGGTTCAAAAACTATTCAAAACTACTTTTGGGAGCTTCTAGATCTGAGAGAAGTTAGTACCTTTGATGGTCTATGATACCTAGTGCGTCATTGGTTTGGGCTCTACAAAATAGTTTTGATAAGGCATACGAAAACGAACATGATAGAACCTAAAACTGTGCAGAACCACATGGATAGAGCCTTAGATGATCAGGCTGGGATCGTCTCTGATTTATACAAAAATCAGAATTATGTCAGAATCCTTGGTACTCCCTAGAAATAGCAGAAGAAAAGAAGAATTTTTCATAAATGAAACGAAGAATAATTTTCCTAAAAATGTATATGAGTTTTAGCAGAAAGATATAATTTGTTCATTTCAACTACATAGTAGATGTTGTTAGAATTTTATTATTTCATGTGTGCATACTTCTTTCAGTGTCAGATTTAGTGAGAAGATTGCTTTATTCCCTGAATATCATCATGGTGTACTAACATTCCATTAATTTTTCTTTAGAGCTTATATTGGCTTATGTCAATGTAGGAATAGGTTTTATAGATGAGGGCTACGAGTTAGAAACTCCTCCCATCCCAACAGATTTGGTGAGCTTATTGCATGCCATAGAATCTTTGCTTTTATTTTTCAGTTCTTCCAAGTTGAGGATACTCGGTGAGTTATGTCCTGAGCAATCTGTCCAGATTCTTTAGAGGCTTCATAGACATTACAGAGTCGGAAACCTATTTTCTTTTAGTCTGATCCAAAAGAATGACTCCTTTTCATATTTGAAAATAATTTACCTCTATGTAATGATTTATAGCCACACAAAATATATGTGTCTCATTTTACACCACAAGTTCAAAAGTCTTCTTTTTTTTTTCTTAAACTCTGTGGCCAGTCAGATAGGTTCACATAAATTGCAAAGGAGAAAGTATGTTTTATCATACATGTGTTTTTGATATTGAAGTTATGATGAATATTCCCAGATGAAGTTTTCAAAATTCAAGAATAATATTTCGTTTCGTTTAAAATACTTTACCTGCTTAGTTGAATAAAAAGATTAGAAGGTCCGCACGGTCACGTTAAGGTACCGAGTGTCAGTTACAACTATGCTAGAAATCGGATGGTGAAAAATGACTACTTTGATACTTAATCTCATATAACCAAAATAGCGATCATTAGAAATCCTATTGCCTCAACCTCTATTCATAGTTTTATGGTACACCAAATAGACGTTGAAAAAGCCTTTTACATGGTGATTTAGAAGAAGACATCTATATGGTTCAACTTAAGGGATTTGTGATCCCAAGAAATGAGAGTAAAGTATATAAACTTAAAACTTCCTATATGGCCTAAAGCAGGCATCTAAATATTGGTATAAAGGAATTAACAACACATTAGTGGACAATGAATTTATTGTTAATGCATCGGATACTTGTGTTTATTCTAAGATGGTAGAATAGGATTGTATGATTATAGGTCTATATGTGGAGGGACATAATAACTTTTGCCCTAATTTGGATGCTGTTAGTGATACTAAGGAGTTTTTGTCTTCTGAATTTGAACTGAAAGACCTTGGAGAAGCATATGTGATTTTAGGTTTTATTATGTCAGTCTTATTATATTGAGAAAATATTGAAAATATTTGATTATTTTGATGTAGATCCTGTGAGACTCCCTATGATCCTAGCATACACTTGAAGAAAAATAAAGAGTCTGGTATTTTTTAAACTTAATATGCTAAAATAATTGATAGTGTAATATTTCGAATGAATTATACTTGACCTGACATAGCGTATCTTGTTAGCAAATTGAATCGATACACTCAAAACCAAAGTAGTAAACGTTAGAATGTTCTTCATTGCTTAAGCACTAGAAATTTTGGTGCTTAAATTTTTAACAAACTTTCTATTGTTTAATTAGAAGAATTTTGTGATACAAACTAGATAACTAACAATGATGAAGTTAGTTCTACTAGTGGTTATGTGTTTACTTTGGGTGCAACTTCTATGTTATGGAAGTCTTCTAAATAGACTCGTATAACATACTCAAGAATCTGAATTTATTGCTCTCGAGTTTTCAAGGCAAAAAGCAGAGTGGATGAGAAACCTATTGGCAAATATACTATGGTGGGGAAGACAAGCTTCACTAGTTTCATTATATAGTGACCCACCGGAGGCAATTGTAATTGTCAAGAACAATGTGTACAACAAAAAAAGAAGACACATTCACATTAAAACATGGTGGGGCCAAACGGTAGTAGAAACAAAATAAGATTTTTTTGGCATATGTTAGGTTCGAAAATAATTTAATGGATCCTTTAAGCAAGTAATTGACAAAGAGAGTGATAACTAAAACATTAAAAGGGGTGGTGCTTAACCCTATAAAATTGGGTAGGACGGTGGATACACGTTTGTAGTCAAACGACGCTATATGAGCCCTCAATATGCACTATATTTTTTATCCTTACGGCATGTTGTAGTGCTTTATAAGTTTGAGCTTATTTTTCTCTTCATGATTTCATATCCTTAAGGTGGTCTGAGTGGAGATAAACTTAATGGAATCACCTCTATAAGTGTAAATTTATGGTCGCCTCTTATGAGAGACTTAGAATGTCATTCTAGATCGCTCATGAGAACCGAGGTGTGTGCATGACCATAAAAGCACTTTATAAGTATTGCAGAGTTTATATAAAATTAAGAATATAAAATATGTTGTGGAGGTCTGAGATGAAGTCCATTCAGTTAAAGAGTACATTACATTTTTGGACATTCGTTTTTTCCTCACCTTACTACGTGTCAATTAAAATCAAAAGATATTAGTATTAAGTATATAATCCTTCCTTTGCCAAGTAATTGTTCATATTTTTTTGCCTTTGCATTAGTAGATGATTGTTGGTATTATTATCATTGATTTATAATGCAAAGCCAAAGATTCTTTGTGAGCCCTTTTCTCTATGGATTTTTACCTATCTATACTATATTATAAATTTAATTACTACTATTAGAGAGATGTAATGACCTTACCGATCATTTTAAGTTCTAGAATCTCACTCCCCTATTTGAGACTTCCCGTAGGTTGATTTGATAATTTATGACTTGAAGGAATGGGTGGTTTGATTTTCGAGAGGCTCGGGAGTAATTTGAAATACTTAGTTCCTAAGTTGAGACTTAAGGTTGAAAAAGTTGACCAAAGTGAACATTATGGTTAAACAATCCCGAATTGGTAACTTGAAGGTTCCAATAGGTTTGTAGGATAATTTTCGAGTTGTATGCATATTTGGTTCGGGTCTCGGGTGGTCGGGGGATGATTCGATATTTTTGGTTGAAAGTTAGAATTTTGACTTAAGAGAATTTTAGATTTTTGGTATTAATATTTCTTCTAGTTTTTTGAGCATGTGGAGAGTTTGTATAAGATATACGGACTTGTTAGGATGATTGGGTGGAGTCCAGGGGGCTCTAGTGAGTTTCGGGGTAATTTCAGATCATTTGAGCTAAGATTGAATTGCTATTTTTCTAGTGCTAGGGCAGTGAATAACGTTCATATTCCTGTGATCACGTAGCTTTGGTTGGGATTAAATTGCAGTCACGTGAGGGCGTGTTCATGTAACAATCCGACTGGTCATTTTGAGTTTTAAGATTCTGTTCGGTGATTTGAGACCTTCAGTAGGTGCACATTATGCATTATGAATTGCTTATATGGTTGGTTTCGATTTTCGTTAATGTAGGAGAGTAATTCTCGATTTTGAATCTTTAAGTTGGAAGAGTTGACCAAGGCTTGAATTTGAGTAAACGATCTTGGATTCGTGTTTTAATGGTTCCAATAGATTCTCATGTGATTTTGCACTTTGGCATATATTTGGATTAGGATTTGGAGGTTTCTAGCTTGATTTGGCCATAATTGTTGAAAGCTAGAAATTTAAAAGTTTAGAAAGTTCATAAGTTTGACTGGTAGTTGACTTTGAGGCTATCAAGGTCGGATTACTATTCCAAGAATTATAATAGGCCAATTTCATCAATTAGGACTTGCTTACAAAGTCTGAATTTATTTCGGAGTGGTTAGGCTTGTATCAGATGCATGCTTTGAAGTTGGAAGTTTATGAACTTAAGAGATTGATCTTGATCGACAATTCTTGGCTTTGATTTTAATTCTGGTATTTGAAGCGTTTGGATAAGTTTGAATTATGCATATGGACTTGTTGGCATGTTTGGACGGGGTCCGAGGGACTCGGGTGAGTTTCAGAGTGGTTCCCGATAATTTTGAACCACTTTGAGATTGCTGAGCTTCTGGTGATCTGATGTTCTTCGCATTCACGGTCATGGGCTATGTTCGCATAGAGTAATTTGGTCCTTAGGGTTTATTGTATCGCGTTTACGACTAGGCAGTAGCGTTCGCGTATTGCTGGAGTAGATGCTCCACGTTTGCTAATCAGGAGCGCGTTCGTTAAGAGTAAGTTGATGGCTGGAAGGTCTAGGCCTTCGCGTTTGCAGTTAGTAGCTCGCATACGCGTTGGTGTGGTTGATTGGTCATCGCGTTCGCAATGAGGGTCCCGCGTGCACAATGAAGTTTTTCTAGGCAATGGCACTGTGTGCTTCGCGATCGTGAAACTTTAGATTGCAAGCACGATGGGTTTACCTGGAGCAGATGTTTAAGTTGCCAATTTTGGGACTTTGCCCATTATTTCATATTTTGAGCCGTACACTTCGGGATGAAGAGATTTTAAAGAGCAATTTCACTACTCATAGAGGTAAGTAAATTTCACTTGGATTTTGCTTTATATCTTGATTACCCATGGATTTTTACCCCTTTGAATTTTGAAAGAAAATTTGGGGTTTTTATCGACATTTTAAGAGGGTGTATTTTGGGGATTTGAGTACGGATTTGGACTTGATTTTGGAAATAATGATATATTTGGACTCGGAAGGTTATGGGTCATTGGATTTTGGTATTGGTTCAGATTTCGGGAATATGGGCCCTGGTTGACTATTGTTGACTTTTGAGAATTTCTTCAAAGATAGAAGATTTATGGATTGGGATCGCTTCCTATGACATTGTTGACTTCCTTGGATGATGTTTGGCTTGAATTCGTGCGATTGGAGAGCTAGATCGAGGTTTTGACACGATTCAAGGTTGAAGACTAGCCCGAATGAGGTAAGTATCTTGCTTAAGTTTGGTTTGAGGGTAAACGATATTTGTTATATGTTAGGGGCGACGTATATGCGAGGTGACGAGCGTATATGTGTGCACCATGGTTATTCATGATTTGGGTAGATCTTAGGTTATTATATGCCTTGTTTTGCTAACATGCTTTTTTAATATCGTGTTTTCTCCACTTCTATGACTACGTGAACTATTATTCATGCTAGAGATCATGTCTATGCTATTTGCTTATCTGTTGAGGCATGATATGACCATTTTTGCTATGTTGAGCTATTTGCCTTAGTCGTAGTCATATTCTTCAGTCATGATATTAAATACGTGTGTTACGTCTTTGTCTCCATGAATTTTTAAATGTTATCTCACATGTTGTTGGTACCCCTGTGTGACACAAGTTTGAGTTGAATTGTGGCACATTGGTATATGCTGTGCGGTATTTGATTGTTTTTACTATGAGATGTGATTATATTGAGGCTTGAGATGATTGATGACTGATCTTGGGCCATAGAGTTGTTAATATCGATAATGAGGTGACGTGTATTCCTCATGCTAGTTGGTATTTGATGTCTCTGCTTTGATGTTCTGAACTTGATATTACAGTTTTATCTTGTTAAAAGTATGTCAATGTGATATGTGGAAACTGATGTCTTGATTGTTATATTTGAAAAGCATGTATAGTTTTTCTTTTGTTGTGTTATGTTAAGCCTTAATTATTTGAGATGTTTTTCTTTATATGCTATTATTCTGCTGTTATTGCTATTGTTGGTTGTGGAATGTGAGCATTGGATCTTGCAAAGTCCGTCACTGCTTTCTGCCCGAGGTTAAGCTTGCTGCTTATTGAATAGATGGGGTCTATTATACTTATACTACACTCTGCACTTCGTGTATCTGGATTAGCTTAGATATCTCGAGGTAGCACTATTATGACTTTCGCAGGCCTTGAAGTTCCCTATTTTATCTCATGTGCTTACTGTTTAGTCTTCCAGAGAGTATTGTATTTTGTTCAAACTTTGTATTTAGTATTCTATAAAGCTCATGCGCTCGATGATACCAGGTTTCGGGTGAATTCAATATGTATTGATATTTTAACTTTAGTTATTTAAACCATTCTACCTTTGAGACTATTTCTTATCATTATTGAAGTTTATTTCAGCATATTTGTTATTGGCTTGCCTAGCAAGAAGTGTTAGGATCCATCACGGCTCGGTGAAAGTTTAAGTCATGATAAGTTGGTATCTGAGCACTAGGTTGCATAGATCCCACGAGTCATGAGCAGGCCTAGTAGAGTCTTGCGGATCGGTATAAAGACGTATGTACTTATCTTTGAGAGGCTATAGGGATTTAGAAAACTTTCCATTCCTTGATCCATTTTCATGTGATTTTATCTTGGCTTGAATCATGTATCTTCGGTTCCTTCCTACTCATATCGTATGCAACTTTGAGTACTCGATCTCAGTTAGGCACCGGTGAGCTTTGATGATAATACGGACATGGTGTGGGATGCATTTCCCTTATGCAAGAGGTCAGACTACTATTGTCACTTTACGGATGAGTTACCGTTTGTTGCAGTCCTAATGTTGGCATTGCCCATGGGTTTGAGGCCTTATACTACATATTGTAATGATTCACATGTTGGTCTTGACACAGTGTGCGATCAGAATGATAGGGTGATTGCTTAGGCATGTATCCATAGCAGCCCATGAGAAAGATTACTTGGTTCAGGATTCAGAGTTTTGCATTTTTTCCATCGGAGGCGAGGCATTTGGGCTATGGATGTTCAGGCCCTGGTAGATAAATTTACGAGATTGGGTATTTTTGAGTTTAGTCGAGTTCTCTCTTGTTGCTGTATAGTCATCCTTGTTTGAGCGCATAAAGGATCATCAGTATGATGGTTTTGTATTTGCTCATCTTCAGGGACACAGTATTGCGAGTTGGTGCTAAGGAGGTGGTCCTTGGTGGGGACGGAGTGTTGCGACTTTTGGGTCGGATTTGCGTTCCCAGTGTTGATGATTCGGGGGAGATGATTGAGGGGGCTCGTGGTTGTGCTATTTTATTTGTCCAGGTATTACAAAAAGATATCATGATCCGAGGTAGCATTATTGGGCAAGTTTCATGATATTTGATCCTCAACAGGTCGAGAATGAACATCAGAGACCGAGGGTTTACTTTGGGAAATGGCTATACTGATGTGAAAGTGAGAACATATCCTTATGGGTATTGTGGTAGGGTTGCCACGGATATCAAGGATGTTTGATGTTATGAGGTCACTATGGACCATTGAGGGCATTTCATATTGGCGACGACGTCTTACATTTTGAGAGTTCAAATTTGACGAGAAGTGTTTGCTTAAGCTACTAAGGGATAGTGAATGCTTGATTATCATCTTGGTGAGCATACCGTTTTGAGTTGCGATGTGTTGAAGGGTCTTTTAGTTATTCATTGGTGAAATGTAATAGATTTCTATAGCTTGTGGACGAGTGTGGACTCGGGAGGAGTCATTGATTGCATAGCATTTTACCATGGAAGGTCATGGAAAGATTTTGATATGAGGTCACATGGGTGGGGTATCTCCTATGAGGAAGTTAGGGGTTGCCTGATTTCTTATGAGGTACCTATTAAGAGTTTTACCTTCTATACAGTAGAGTATATGTGCTAAGATATGGATTCTGATCGCTTAAAGAAGATGGCATGACTCTCGAGATTGAGAGTGCATTGAGTTGATAATTTGGGTTGCGCAATGGATGGTGCGGCATGATCTTATGAGAAAGTCAGCAAAGTAATAGTGTGGGATCATGGTAGTTATAGAGGAGCAGCCATTATGGGTTCATGGATTATGTGATTGTGGCTTAGAGCCATGTAGGGGAGTCTACCATCGGTAATTGGGTCACCTAGTCATATGTTGATAAGAATTTTGGACTGAGGGATGTTTGTGGATTTGATATAATTTTAGGGGAAAGACTTCGAGGATGATTCAAGCAAGGAATTTGCTGAGTGCGTGTTGTATTTCACCTTGGTGATATATGGAGTTTCTGGGAGGACACATATTCAGTACTTTCCTATAGAGGTAGCATGCAAGGGAAGATTCGAGTGGTTGTTTCTTTTGGAGTATTCTTGTGTTAATGGAGCACTAATCATTTGGCATGATTGGTTATGTATTCGGGACTAGGAGTGAATGGGTGAATCTTGAGAATTTTCTAATGGATTCAAAATTCAATATGTGGTACCTAAGAATTTTCGGATTTGTGTATGACTGAAGATCCGAGATTGGTGTTGGTTTGTGCAAGAGACTGGAGCATTTCTGTATCATTATCAGTTCTGTGAAGTAGTGTTTGAGAGGTGAAACAAACAACTTCAGATTCAAAGAAGGCCTCTTCTGAGCAGGCATTTTGATTTAAGGTACTATCGAATGTATAAGAGGGAATAACGTGGCTCACGAGCCCTAGGACAATGAGATTTCATGTTTGGATCACTTGGAATGAGTTTTGATTGAGTTCCATAGTATACTTGGGAAGAGCAGCATTGCCGTAAAGGCAGGTCATGAGTAATCTGAAGGATTGGGTCAATCTAGCAGTGGCTTTAGTTAGCATGGTAACAGAGATGATCGAATCATTTGGTATTATAGGATTGTGAAGGTGTTTCATGGTAATACTAAATGATCGAATCATTTGGTATTATAGGATTGTGAAGGTGTTTCGTGATAATACTATAGGGATTAGCAGTCTGTACGACTTGGGTGGTCTAAAGGGATTCGGTTTAGTTGGTTTGGTAGTGTGTGTATGGGTTTCGAAGAGTTCACGGTGATGTTGACTACGACTCGCAGTAGGTGTCTTCTACAAGTACGAAAATTTTGTTGTGTGTTGTGATTGTATCCTGAATTGAGCTTAGTGGTAGGTTTCTAGTTGATGGAGTGTGTACCCTATTCGAAATTTTGATTTGATAATGGGATTCTCGTATTTTTAGCATGATTAATGCGGTAAGCTGTGTGGAATTAGGATTCCATGGACAAGGTTGCGGTTAATTTTGTCAGGAATGTGATGAGTTCTAGACAGCATGGGAAATATCATATGTTAAGAGAATGCTAGCACTATTTTTGTATCGCCCAAGAAGGGCGTACGTTGTAGAGATGCATTATATGCTTGACTAGTACTACAGGAATCGCATGGTTAGTAGCCATTGATGTTCAGGTTTTGCTACTTGGTCCGGAAGGTTATGGGAGTACCTCCCATGGAATGATTGTGTATGCATGATATGTCAGTCATTTGAGTGAGAGAGTTAGAGATCAAGTACGGAGATTTTGGTATTCTCGCAGTTTGGAGATCATATTTTTGAGAGCGGACTATGCCTATGGTTATGGACTGTGGAAGTATATTCACGATTTGATTGCTGATTGTACGTGTCATGGATGGGGTCACTGTGAACTTTTGGAAGGCTATAGACATATTTTGGAATGACCTTAATCGGTATGAAGCCCATTGGTAGGCCTAATGAGAATGTGCACTCTACACTGGATTGGATTCGCTCTTTCAGCTTAGCATTTTCTATGGGTGTGTCATCGGGCGGAATAGATGTTATTCCTTCCTTGATCCATTTCATGTGTTACTTCCTTATGCTATAATGGTTTGTGAGACTACTTGGTTATTCACACGTATGTTGGGGTCCTGTTTAAGCCTTGTGAAGATATTTGAGCAAGATGGCTCTTCAGATGTTGATTTGCTTATTGCACCTTAGTTGTGCTTGGTCTTTTTCGTAGCACGATATTCTATCCGTCTTCTCACAGTCATGTTTATGCACTATACGTGCTTTTTTTGGTTACACATATGTTTAATGAGTATAAGCATTGTACCTCGGTGGGTATTCCCATGTGGATTAATATATGTGGATCGGGATGCAAGCCGTAATGGTATGATGTATGGATTGGGTTGTACGCCGCAACCGGGTTATGTTGGATTTGATTCCTTGTGTTCGTTTTGTGTGTTTTTATTCTCCCTTGTGGCATGAATTCATAGCATTATGCTCTTATGGTTGTATCTATTAAACTTGCGGGATAGTTTATTTTTTTAGTTCGCTTTCCATTATTGATCATATGCGAGCGGCTGCTTGTTGGCACACAGATCGTGTCATATGAGGCTCTTGATGGGAATTGATGTGGCATGTCGGTCGAGCAGCTTATACTGGGTGAGACAAGGTTAATTGGACTTAGAATCAGTGCTATTGGATTTGTATAATGTATGTTGGAAGAAGAATGTCACTAATCAGCTCAGAGTTTGGCAATGGTTCTTTTCGAGCAAGAGACCTCCATGACTTATTGATTTAATGGATGGTTGTGATTTTCTACACAGTTCTCTCTTCATTTGCAGTATGAAAGGTTTGGAACAAGGTTTTACGTTCATAAGGTATATTACTATATCGTGTTTGGTTATAAGCAACTATTGTGGTCGGAAGGCATTACTATGGTGTAGTAGTTATGCGGTACATCAGGTGGTTATGTCTTGGGAATACATTTAGGATTTGTTACAGCTTTTTGAGATTGATACCGTGTATATATATAAGAATCGGATCTTAGAGGGAGCTCCAAAAGTTAGAATTTAGTTCTAAGGATTGCAAGCTAAGGTTGAAGGAAGAATTTTTAGTCAGGATTGTGTTAATGGGATCATAGGGATTGAGGTGACATGAGATCACCAATAGGCATGTGTATGATGAGTCCTACAGTGATTTTGGTGATTTGGGCATGACTTTTAGCACGATCGAGGATGAATGTATGTTTAAGTAGGGGAGAATGTAATGACCAGATCAGTTGTTTTAAGTTTTAACACTTTGTTTGGCGATTTGAGAACTTGAGTAGCTTCACATTATGCATTATGACTCGTGTATATGGTTGGTTTAGATTTTCGAGAGGTTCAGAGTTGATTTGAGAGGGTAATTCTCAATTCGGAAGCTTTAAGTTGCATGAGTTGACCAAGGTTTTACTTTTGACTAAACGATCTCGCATTCGTGTTTTGATGGTTCCAATAGGTTCTATGATGATTATGGACTTACGCATATGTTCGAATTTGGATTTGGAGGTTTTCTAAGTTGACCCTAATTGTCGAAAGTTAGAAATTTGAAGGTTTGAAAAGTTCATAAGTTTGACCAAAGGTTGACTTTGAGGCTATCGGGGTCATATTGTTGTTCGAGAATTGGAAAAGGTATGTTTAATCTATTGGGACTTGTGTGCAAAGTTCGGGTTCATTCTGAATTGGTTAGGCTTGTATTGGATGCTCGGTTTGAAGTTGGAAGTTTATGAACTTAAGAGATTGATCTTGATTGATGATTCTTGGTTTTTATATTAATTACGGTGTTTGACGCCTTCGAATAAGTTTGAATTTCTTATATGGACTTTTTAGCATGTTTGGATGGTTTCCCAAGTGGCTCGGGTGAGTTTTAGGGTACTTCCTGTTCATTTTTAACCACTTTGAGATTGTTGATGTTTTAGTGTTCTGATTTTCTTCATGTTCACGGTCAATGGGGTGCGTTTGCATAGAGTAATTTTTTCATTGGAGTTTAGAGCATCGTGTTCACGACCAGGCAATCGCGTTCGCATATTGCTGGGAGCAGATGCTTCGCGTTCGCGAGTGAGGAACGTGTTTGCAAAGAGTAAGTGGTCTACACTTTAAGAGAATGTATTTTGGATATTTGAGTACCGATTTGCATTCGGTTTTGGAAACTAATTGCATAGTTGGACTCGGCAAGTTATGGGTCACAAGATTTTTGTATTGGTTCAAATTTCGGGCACGGCCCAGATTGACTTTTGTTAACTTTTGGGAATTTCTTCAAAGATCAAAGCTTTATGGATTGGGATCGCTTCCTATGGCATTGTTGACTTTCTTGGATGATGTTTGGCTTGGATTCACGCGAGTTGAGGACCAGCCTGGATGAGGTAAGTATCTTGCCTAATCTTGATTTGAGGGTAAACTCCCCGTTTGTTGTGATATTTGCTATATGTTGGGGCCGACGTATATGCGAGGTGACGAGCATATATGCGTGCATTATGGTTATTCATGATCCGAGTAGATCTTAGGCTATTATATTCCTTGTTTTGCTATCTTTCTTTCTTTGTTATCATGTTTTCTCCACTTCTATGACTATGTGAACTATTATTCATGTTAGAGATCATGTCTAGGCTATTTTCTTATATGTTGAGACATGATATGACTGTTTTTGCTAGGGTGGAGCTATTTTCCTTAGCCGCCGTCATATTTCTCAGTCATGATATTAAATGCGAGTGTTATGTCTTTGTCTCCGTGCATTTTTATATGTTATCTCACATGTTGTTGGTGCCCCTGTATGTGACACGAGTTTGAACTGAATTGTGGCACTTTAGTATATTCTGTCCGATATTTGATTGTTGTTACTGGGAGATGTGACTATATTGAGACTTAAGAGGATTGATGACTAATCTTGGGCCATAGAGCCATATTGATATTGATAGTGAGGTAGCGCATAAGCTAGGCCGTATCTTGGGCTGAGTGGTATTGATAGTGAGGTGACGCGTGCGCCAGGCCATATTGGATTGAGTTATGATGATCGTTGACTTTGATCCAATCAGTGCTTGGGCTTGGATCCACCCCTCATGATTCAGGTGATAACCCATGTTACTTTGGGCCCTGTGAGTGCAGACACACGTTACGTGCTGGTTGAGGAACTTATGTCAGGCACCCATACGGTGCTGAGTTTGTATATGTGTGTGTGTGAGGATCCATGGGCATCTTGCCAGGCACCGTGAGAGTGTTGAGACTATTATTGAGGGGCATTGTGCGCCTTGCACTTTTAACATTCTGAGATTTCGTATATTTGATACTTAAACTGTGATTCTTTGTTGATTTGGCATGTATGACTGACATGCATGCATATAGTTTTATTATTTCTCATGCTAATTTGGTATTTGATGTCTCTACTTGATATTACAGTTTTATCTTGTTAAAAATCTGTCTAAGTAAATTATGTGGAAGTTGATGCCTTGACTGTTATATTCTGAAAAAAATGTCTAATTTTCCTTCTATTGTGTTATGCTAATCCTATTATTATTTGAGTTGCTTTTCTTTATATGCTATTATTCTACTGTTATTGCTATTGTTGGTTGTAGAAAGTGAGGATCGGACCTTGCCAAGCTCGTCACTACTTTTAGCCCGAGATTAAGCTTGCTACTTATTGAGTATATGAGGTCGGTTGTACTCATACTAGACTCTACACTTCGTGTGCAGATCCAGGTGTTGCTGAGAGCGGTGGCTGTAGTGAGCTATATCCGGATTAGCTTGGAGATCTCAAGGTAGCACTGTTGTAGCGTTCGCAGGCCTCGAAGTCCCCTCTTTTATCTCATGTGCTTATTGTTCATCTTCCAGACATTGTTGTATCTTGTTCAGACTTTGCATTTAGCATTCTATAGAGCTCGTGCACTCCGTGACACTAGATTATGGAGTGGATTCATTTGTATTGACATTTTAACTTTAGTTATTTATACCATACCGCTTTTGAGACTATTTCTTATTATTATTTAAGTTTATTTTAGCATATTTTGGTGTTGGCTCGCCTAGCAAGCGGTGTTAGGCGCCATCACAGCTTCGGTGTGAGTTTGGGTCATGATAGTGCGATCGCGTAGACAGACCACGCCTGTGGCCTTTGCGATCGCATGGGTGGTGTCACGACACAGAAAGGGAGTCGGAAGCACATTTGTGCTTCATGATCGCATGAGTTGGAAGTCGCGACCACGATGTGCATTTCGCTACTAGGGGTATTTTATGTCCAAATTTTGAAATTTAGCTTATTTTCAACATTTTTAAGTTTGAGAGAACGAGATGAGGAGATTTTGAAGAGGGATTTCACTACAATATTAAATTTAAGAAATTTTTACTTGGATTTAGTTATGTATCTTGATTCCCCATGGATTATTACATCTAAAACATAAAATATAAGAGTAAAATTTGGGGTTTATATCTACAACTTAACATAGTGTATTTTGGGGCTTTTAATACCGATTTGGACTTTGATTTGGAAACTACGTACATATTTAGACTCGTGGGGATATGGATCAATGAGATTTGACCTTGAACTCGGGCTTTGACCATTTGAGCCCAGATTGACTCCTTTTGACTTATTGAGAAATTATTTTAAAGATAGAAGCATTATTAATTGGTTTCGATGACTTTATTTGACCATGTTTAATATTATTTGGTTAGATTTGGGATATTGTGAGGAGAACTTCAAAGGAAAGGTGGTTTTTTAGGGTTGAAATGGTTTCCGGAGGATACTCTTGTCTAACCTTGTTAAAAGGAAATTTTCTACAAATTAGACTTATGTGCTACATGTTACTTGATTTGGGAATGACGTATATGCAGGGTGACGAGCGTATATATGTACACTAAGGCTATATCATATTCGTCTTTGTGCTTTTTTTGGTTGTTTGTCCTTCTTGACTTATGCTTTATTTAATTGATGACTTCATGAGCCTACTTATTCATGCTAGAAATTACGTTTTAGCTTATGACGACTTATTTTGGCATGATGGGCTATTCTTGAGATGTTGATATACTTGTTTTAGCCGTAGCCATACTTTATGTCATGATTACTAATCTATATCTTTATTTATGATGTTTTGTGCATTTTGTTAGTTGTTTCTTGAACATATGCATACATCCTTAGAGATGGAGATATTGGTACATATTGATATGATTATAGCACATTTGGACATTTGAGCAGATTGATATTATTATGGAACGATGGTTTTATACCATGCCAATATTATGATATTGATATGTTATGGCACGGCAGATTTTTGTGCGGCCTTTGGATATAGATCCGTCCCTCCGAAGTTAGGTAATTATCCATGTTACACTGGGCCCTATGAGTGCATGTGGTACGCATATATGTCACGACCCAAAATCCCATCAAATGGTCCCGATGGCACTTAACACGTCGATTAAGCGAACTAATCACTCAACAACCGAATAAATAACAGGATGAAGCAATATAATAAGTCTAACAATGATTTATTGCACAAACAAGTCTAAAACAGCACTAACAAGTAGAAACAATAATACAAACCCTTAAAAACTGGTGTCAACGAGTACATGAGCTCCAAAAGTGTTGAAATGCAATAGTCTGCAAAAATACAACTCTGTGAAATAAAAAAAAATCTCAAAATAAGAAACGAAGGTAACTTCGAGGTCTGCGGATGAATAGGCTGCACTACCTTGAGGCTCCTAGCACTGCAATGATTTACTCCTCAGCTCTGCTAGTGCCAACACCTGGATCTGTACAAAGATATGCAGAAGTATAGAACGAGTACAACCGATATAATGTACTCAGTAAATATCAAGACTAACCTCAAAGAAGTAGTGGCGAGATTGGTCAATAACACTTACTATCATAACCTGAACACTTCATAAACAAATATAATCCAAGAATCTAGCAAAAATAGTGTATAAGATGATTTAGAGCAATTAGTAGGAACAACATCATACATTAATTCAGGTAAAAAATAATCAAAACTCATATTTGTTCATTGAATCAACATATAAAGATAATACACATCACGGAGCATTATTATAAATGCCAAATATAAGAGTCTATAATTTTTATGCATGAATAAGACTCATTCGAACATCCAACACTCCCAAAGTGTCCAAAAAACTTGTGCACACAGGGCCTTAGATACAATGGATGATAACTTGACTCTAGAGGGAAGGATCCAAATTCATGTGTTGCACGGACAACTCACATGCTTATAAGAAAATCACTTGCATGGACAACTCACGTACCTTAACCATACCAATCGCACGGGCAACTCACTTGCTTTAACCTTAGTTTATATAGGAGTCTCCATATACAAAAGTATGCATATGTGCCATAAAAATTACGAGGAAGATGTATGGACATGAGAAATATACATATAAGGATATAGGCAAGTGAATAGTACGACTACGGCTAGAATAGGTAGAACATGATGTCAAGAATAGCCTTTTTCGATCAACAAGGCAATAGTAGCCTAAGTATAATTTCTAGCATGATAAAGAGAGCTCACATAGTCATACAAGAAAGATAATAAGTTATAAGTAGCATATTAAGTCAAATGAAGGCATAAAATAACCCAGAGATTACGCGAGCATGAATATCCCATGGCGATCGTATATACGCTCGACACCATGCATATACAATGCACTCAAAATATAGCAAGCAATCAAATAAGACCAATTCCATAAGGTGGATTCCCTAAAGCCGGTCAACAACCAACTAAAGTGCTCTATACTTCTTCACTACTCGTACAGGGAAGGTGGAAGAAATGAAGTCTCTCTTTTTGTTTGGGGGGAGCAGAGCAGTCAAAGAATCAACCAAACCAAATGATTGTTCTAGAATGGCTATTAAAACCTGAGTTACAAGACTTGCGGCAGATTATTCCAAAGCAGTTCGACGTTAAAGGATCGTGCAATATTGGACTGCTGGAATTTCGACATGTCTTGGTCAGATTCGACCTATTTGAAGATTATGTCCAGTTCTTATCTAGGTCTACTGGTTATGTAAGGCCAAGGGTGAAGAATTCTTTTTTAGAACTTCCCCATGGACTATAAGTTTTAACCCTAGAGAGGAAACAAGTAAGGCAGTCGTGTGGATTTCTTTTCCAATGTTGCCGCCCAATTTTTTTGCTAAGAAGTCATTGTTGTCAATTGCTTCAGCAGTAGGGAAGCCCCTTGCCGTGGATAAAGCAACACAAGATCGAACAAGACCAAGTGCCGCGAGGGTAAAGGTTCTCCTGGATCTTTTAGACAACCATCCTAAGCGAGTTAAACTTCATATTGTCGACAAACGTTCTGGGAAATCTGTTGAGCACTATCAGGAGGCTGTATATGATAATCTCCCAAGATATTGCACATATTGTAAACATCAAGGCCATGATGAAAGATCATGTCTTGTGATGAATGGAAAAAAGAAGGAAGTGGATACAGTTGCGAAGGAAAAAGGTGCTGGACAGGATGATTTTCTGCCCGCTATTGAGTCGAGCAATGTTGCGCAATTAAAAGGAGATGCTAGAGATTATTTGAGTGAAAAAAGAGCTGGGCAAATTTCGGAGGAAAAATCAGTCGAAGATAATAATTGTAAGCGGCAACAGATGATAAATTTGCAGCCTGAAGGAGTGCAACAGGCTGCTACTGTCAACGAAGGTGCTGTTGGTGTTCCTAAGGTTAGTGTTCAGGTGGATACAAGAAATAACCCATTGCTTGTGGCGGAAAAATATCGTGAAGGAGGTAAGGTTAACACAGCTATGGATACAGCAGCTGTTTCTGGTGTTGGTGCAGTTCCAGTTGCAGCGGCTCTTGCTAAGGTGTCACGATTTGCAGGCTGCTAAAGATCTTGTGTTTGATCGAGATTCAGCTGGTGTTACTGAGGGTCCAGGAGCTGGGCAAAAGACTGAGGAAGCTGAGAATCAAACATTTAATGGAAAGGGGCAAACTAAAGTACAGAAGACAACTAACGGGAAGGAGAAAGGAGCTGAGCATCCTCAAAAACTAATAGAAGATTGCACCGGCACTGGGATTGAACGAGGAAATCGGCAGGTTGCTAATTATACACCTGGTACGATTGAAACAGGTGCACAAGAAATAGCAGTTTTCAATGACAAGGGGCATGCTCACGTTGAGATTTTTTCTAAGGAAGATGTATCAAAAACAAGTGCAGCTGGGAGTAATTGGCAGAAGTTACGATCTCCTGGTAGGAAAAATTTGTCTCCAGGCGTGAAGGATACACAACTAAAGCTAAGTGTTTCTGATATTCGACCTGATTCGACAAGCGATATTTCCAGTCCAACTTGTTTTGAAGCACTTGCAGGTGAGGAGGAGACTGGATTTGATTTACAAACAGTAAGTAACAACAATTTGGTGCAGCAAATTGTTCCAAGTACTAACAGTGGTGATGAGAACCAAGGCAGCGACAATTTGGTTAAGGACGTGGGTGTTCGACGTAATGCATCGAAGGGAAGTTTGGTTTTAGGCTTTAATGTGTGATCAACCACGTCGCTCCAGCAATCTTAAGCTTCATATTTCCAGTCCAGCAGTGGCCAAAATCATCAAGGACACTCAAGTTGCTATGATGATGAGTTCAAATCCTATGATCAAGCAACCATTGGTCACATTAAACACCTCGGCGCATGAAGTCCCTTCCCAGTATTTGGAGTCGTTTGGTGATCAAGGAAGTGCAACTGGGCAGGTTCTTCTATCTACTGGAAATGACAAAGAGGTGGGGAAATCTCCAGCTTCAAGGAAGGAGGGCAATGATGAATTCGCACAACATGAACATGACCTTGAACGTGTAGGTGATATTGTAGTATCAAAGCCCAAAACTTGAGCTGACCAAGTTGAGGAAGATGAGGAGGTTGGTGATAGTGAAGAACAAGGAGATGAAGATAGTCTACTATCAAGTAGCTCACCAACAGTACAGAAAAACAACATCGCCACAAGTTCTCCTAAGACAAAGTTAAGCCCTCTTGAACCAGTTTTTATGCCTTCAAGCAAGGGGAGGATCTCACCTCATGATAGAGCCCTTTTGGATGCTTTGGATAATCCAACACCACACAAATTTACACTCCCATCTGGTGCACAACTGCTGCACTCTTCAGATACGAACATCGACACAAATATTCAATCTCAAGCCTCCATTGTTAAACCTAAGATGAATGAAGGAGTTGCCATTAGGCGACTCCCAATGAGAGTCGCAAAGCAAAAGAGGGCTGCCCCAACCACATCAACGAGGTCCAACTGTTCCAAAAGGAAATGAAGAATTCTTAATGCATATTGAAGAGGATTGATGAAGAAGACAAAGAGCTACAACTTGAAGAAGTCACAAGTTTGAATAAGAAGGGGCAAGACTCCAACTTCTACTTCATTTTATTTCATCATTTTGTTAGCATCGTCATGTATAATATCATCATAGAGTGTGTTATAAACCCTATGATCATCATAGAATATCTAGTTCGGTCTAGTTCTTATTTTTTACATGCTTGCTAGTAGTAGATGAGGTTGTTTTTGCCTCAATAGGAATTGTAAGGTAAGGTCTAGCTTAGCAAGTATTTTCTTATGTCATATGCCTTTGGGAAGTGTCCAAACGGCTATGCAGTCATTCGCCCTCGTGAGACTTTGCCAGCAGCCACACCATGATCCTCATCATGAGATTGCCACTATAAGGCAATGGAGGCGCACAGGCTTGATTACATAGCCAAGGCATAGAGGCAACATTACTGGAGCTTTTACCCCCCATACTTGTACTCTTCCTCTTGTGGTCTTTTTCCTTTTTATTTTAATAAAATAGCTACTAGGCAGCCTACTTAGTAGTATAATTTGCTAAAAAAGAAGTTCATGATTTAGGTGTAGAAATCCATGAGAAATCAAGTTATATGATTAAATCCAAGTGAAAATTACTTACCTCCAAGATAGTAGTGAAATCCCTCTTCAGAATCTCCCTCTCACGCTCTCCAATATTCAAAATGGTGAAATAAGCCAAGTCCCGAAATTAGGACTCACAAATGCCATAACCAGTGATTCCCTTCGTGAACGCAGCCACTGCCTCGCGTTTGTGAAACACAAAAAGCTGCTGCCCAAAATCCTCCTTCACGAATGTGACAGGAGTAATGCGAAAGCGAAATCCATCTGCCTAACCTCTTCACAAACGCTACCAAATCTCTCACGAATGCAAATCCACCTTCGCGAATGCGAAGGCCAAATTCCTTTTTCGCAAATATGATCCTACCTTTGCATTTGTAATGCACGCCAGACACCAACAAAAAATTTAGCTATCTCAAACATACTTCGGGTGGTCAAAAACTCACCTGAGCCCCTTGGGACCCCATCCAATCATATCAACAAGTCCATAAACATTATGTGGACCTATCTAAGGCCTCAAAATAAATATGAAAATATCACATCTAAGAATTGATGATCAACCACATGATGAACTTTTCTTAAGTTCTAGAACCTCTTAACTTCCAACCATGAGTCTGATTCATGCCTAAGCACCTCGGATCTCAACCAAACATCGCATACAAGTTTCATACAACAACACGAACCTATCTCAAATCCCAAAACAACAATCGGATATGATAACCTCAAAGTCAACCATCAATCAAACTAATGAGCTCTCCAGTTCTTCAAATTACAGATCTTCAATAAATAGAGTCAAAGTCTTATAGGAACATCCAAAAATAAATACAAACATACGTAAGTCCAAAATCATTATACGAACCTATTGGAACCTTCAAATCACCAATTCGGGTTCGTTTACTAATCCTTGGTCAATTTTTATAACTTAAGGCTGTAAAAGTAGAACTACGTGTTCCAATTCACTCTCAAACCTTCTTGAAACCAAATTAACCATCCCCCTAAGTCATAAAAATTTCAAATACACATACAGAAAGAATCAAATAAGCGAAAGGGGATCTAATTATCGATCTAGTCACTACATTCTCCACCTCTTAATCAAACATTTGTCCTCAAACGGGTTTAGGAACATACTGAGATACTGAAAAGATGTGAATATCTGCTTCGCATATCTGATTCGGTCTCCCAAGTAGCCTCCTCACTCGGTTGGCCTCTGCAAAGCACCTTCACCGATATGATTTTCTTTGACCTCAACTTCTGAACATACCTATCCAAGATAGCCATTAGCTCTTCTTCATAAGCCAAATTTTCATCTAACTGTGATGTGCTAAAGTCCAAAACATGCAACTTGTCTTCATGATATTTCTGAAGTATAGAAACATAGAATACCAGATGAACCCCCAAAAGATTAGGAGGCAAAGCAAGCCTATAAGCAACCTCCCAAACTCTCTCTAGCACCTCAAACAGAACATTAAACCTCGGATTCAGCTTGCCTTTCTTCCCAAACCTCATCACTCCCTTCATGGGTGAAATCTCCAGAAGTACCTTCTCGCCCTTTTTAAATGCCACATAGAGAACCTTCTTGTCTGTGTAACTCTTCTACCTGGACTGAATTGTACGAAGTTACTCCTAAATTAACTTCACCATCTTCAAAGCATCCCAAACCAAACTTGTACCCAATAACCTAGTCTCACCAGGCTCAAATCAATCAATAGGAGAACGGCATTGCCTACCATATAAAGACTCATATGGAGTCATCTGAATGCTAGATTGGTAGCGGTTGTTGTATGCAAACTCCACCAATGGTAGAAACTAGTCACAATGAACTCCAAAATTAATAACACAAGATCTCAACATATTCTCAAGGTCAAAATAGTCCACTCGGATTGGTCATAGTGTCTATGGATGAAAAGCTATGCTAAGCTCCACCCATGTACCCAACTCATGTTGAACAGCTCTCCAAAAGTGCCAAATAAACTGAATATCCCGGTCCGAGATGATAGATATATTCATACCATGCAAGTAAACAATCTCTCTTCTGTAGATCAGAGCTAACTTCTCTGACGTGTAATAAGCCATCGCCG
Organism: Nicotiana obtusifolia; assembly: GCA_002018475.1. Lineage (NCBI taxonomy): Eukaryota > Viridiplantae > Streptophyta > Magnoliopsida > Solanales > Solanaceae > Nicotiana > Nicotiana obtusifolia. Next base: position 47,823 of record MCJB01049457.1, on the reverse strand, counting down.
GAATAAAATGTGCGAACTTAGTCAATCTATCAACAATGACCCAAATGGCATCAAACACTACAAGAAATCTATCTTTTAGCAGCGATATTTAGTAGTGACTTTATTTATTGCTATAAATATTACATTTATTTTGGCGACTTTAAAAGTCGCTACAGAAGACGAATTTTTGTTAGCAACTTTCTTAGGTCGCTTCTAATATATGCCACTAAATCATAAATTTTTAGTTCCCGCTATTAAAAAAAATTTAGCTCCAATGTTTTAGGAGCAAACTTGAAAAATATTGCCTGTGTAGGTCATTTGGAGAGATTGGGAGGCTACTATAATTTAAAAAAATCACTTAAAATAACAAAAATAAAAAGAAGCATACAAAGCAAATTTAAAACTAGTTTAACATGAACAGAAGCAGACGTCTTCTGCAACTTCTTTGTCTCACTCTCTCTAAATAAAAGGGGTTTTCTCCCAAATCTTACTAAAAATTATCCATCCAATTCCCTCAAATCAGTTAAAACTATCCTCAAATTGAAAATGTTAATCGAGACGCAAAGCCCTAATCAGAAATTGTATTCTCAAATTAGGTATGTGTTTGAATCCAAAATTCTTTTGGGTGGTACATGCAGCTAGTGAGATTGATTATTTCTGCAATTTCACCTTTAATTTTGTTTATCCTTGACTTCGAATAACAATTAAATTTGTACGTGGTTTTAATTACACGTGACTTGGTTTGATACAAATAAAGAATAAATAAAGATAAAGACTAATTCAGTAAGTAAATTGAGAAAGAATGTAAACCACAAATCTAGAATAGCTTGATATTGATAGAATTCTCTAAGATAGACAAATATGAAGCAAATGGATAAAAAAAAGTAATTAGAGCAGACTGTATTTTTGTATATTGATCGTTGCTTTTTCTTGATACCTTTTACAATTATGCTACCCCTTTATATAGGGAGGGGAATGAGTCTTATACAAGGTAAAAAACCTATCTACAAGGTAAAATATCCCTTGAATTACTGACTTCAACGTCTTTGCTGGATTTTGCCGTGATTCCCGCCGAGATATTTACGTATCACGGGATTTCTGGTCCTTCTGTTACGCAAATCTAATAATTTTACCCTAGGGCGTTTTACCCTAATTGACCTCAACGATCTCGTCTCGGACATCTTAGCTTCGAGTTCCGTTCCGATGACATCTGGTCTCGACCTTCATTCCTTGATGTCTCGATCCCGGCCTATCAAGAAGTAATTCTAATCGACACCAGTCGTACGAATTCGAACTCGATATTCCCTATGCAAGCGATCAAATTCGACCCTATACAGATAGTCCCCTCTTTTATTGGAGAGTAATGATGAAAAATGATATGAGCCGTCGCTTTTAAGATTAGGTCAAACGGAGACATACTTATGGCATTCGTGACACGAAATTCGGGGCATCACATCAAAAGAAACAAAGCGTCATATTGATAAATGACAGTGGCATTATGACGCACGTGGTAAGTATCGAAAATGTCTTTTCATAGACCAACTGAAGACAAACCTATGCAACGCCTGCAAACGCTAATTAATGCTCCCTCATTTTGGGACGCGAACCGCCATCTTTAAGAGGGTATAAATAGCCCTTTTTTCCGTCAGTTCCAAAGTTTGCGTTATTTGAGCATTATATTCTTCAAGTTCTCTGAGTTTGTTCACAAGTGATCTTCCCCTTTGTTCTTGTCTCACCCCTGCATCTACTAGCTTCTTTAACTCTTTATTTCCAATGGCAAAGACATCCAAATTTGTTCCCCAGAAACAAACCCCCTCTTCTTCTCAACCCACTGAAGAACCTGAGCATGTCGTTGTTAAGGAAACTACAATCGAGCCCCCTTTAAAAGCGTTTGTACCGGTTGGGTGTTCAATCGGTTCCGATTTTAAGGTAGAGAAGGCTTATTCTGTACCGGGCCGGGGCGAACCGGTCACTAGATACATTTGTTCGATTACGAACAAAATCATCGACAGGGTGAAGGAAGATTGTAACTGGGTTGGTAAGTGCGTGGTGGTTCCCTCACTGGAAGAGGCAATCACTACCCACGTGGAGGGCTACTTGAGTGTTTACACTTATCCCTTCACGTTGGGCCCTTTGGACCCCATCATCGTCGCCTTTTGTAAAAGGTATGATGTAACGCTGGGTCAGATTCACCCCTCTATTTGGAGAATAGTCATTCTCTTCCGCTTTTTTGCGAGTAAGATCGATGGGCACCCCTTCACCCTCGATAATCTCCTGCGGCTATACAGTCCACGAATCTTCTAAGGGGGACTAATAAAACTCTCTCGCCGGGCAAGCAAAGCCCCCTTCTCCAGCATCGACGAGGATAGGGATCGAGGTTAGATAAGTCGATTTGTTCGAATAAAGACATTGGACCTGATTCCCGCCAAAGACATGTCGTTCCCTGAGAAGTAGAACATGAACCGTAAGTGCTATCCTCCTATTTCAATTTGTCCGGTGTCTTTCCTTTTTTATCTCACTAACAGATTTCACATGGTGTAGTTGTTCCTCGAATGTCGGCTGCGATTATGTACTTGAAAGAATGGGTCGAGAAGGTGGTGTCTCAAAGGACCTATTCGGAGCGTGCCTGGCGCGAGATATCGAAGGGCTGATGGGAGGCCAAAAATCATGGTGAGACCGATAGTGTTTAAATTCTATGCCTTATGTTATCAAAAATGCTGCTGACTTATAACTTACTTCACTCTTCATTTGCAGGTCTATCGAAGGACGTTGAATTGAGGCCAACATCCCCTGGTCGAGAGATTCCCTGCCATCCCCCTGCCTCAGAGCAGGAGAAGGAGAAAAAGAGGAAAGAAGTCCCCAGTTCTTTTGGGCCCGAGAGGAAGAGGCCGAGGAAAAGGATAGCTCACAAGCCCAAGATCTCGGACTTAGCTTATAGATTGGACAATGAGTCCGAGGAGGACGAAGACCTCGAACTTTTGGGCAGCGATCCATCTCGGGCAGTCCCCGAGCAGAGGGCCGATGAAACTCATCTTTATCGAGTAGAGGGCCCCGAGATGGAGGCGAGAACTGGGGTTTCCGCTAATGCGAGAGAGGCGACGCAGGGAATCTCGGGTCCCTCGGAAACAATGGACTCCCGTTCTTTCTCGAAGTCAACTTTTAACGAGGCCCAAGCCGCAAAAGCACACTCCCCGAGCAAAGGCCCTATACCGGAAGGACCTTTCCAAGGTTTCTTTGACGGCGTTGAATCGGCGGATACTTTTGGGCTCGAAGTGCCGAGGAAGAGTCCCTCCACTTGAACGAACAAGGCATCTTTTGGCCCAAAGCTGGTCGATAGATTTCCTGCTCCGAGTTCAGATCCTGATCGAAAACGGATAGTAAAGTTTGTTATTCCCGAAGATGCTAGGGCCATTTCTGCGCCTATGGGGGTGGCTAGTTATCTTTGGTGTTTGGTAACCAAAGAAGATCAGGCCACGATGGACGAGGTGGACGTACCCTGCTTGTTTAGTGAGGCTCAACAAGCATTAAATAAAGTAAGTTTCTGATAAGTCTTGTCTGGTCTTCGCCATTTTGCATTTCAAACTTCGACTAACTGTCATATTTTCTCTTGTACTTATAGGCCTCGGTGCTTCATCATGAGGCTTTTCTTCGACAAAGGGAAGAGATGGCGCGTCCTGAGCGGCTCGAAGGGGAGATGTCGACCCTTCGGGCCGAACTAGACTTTGTGCATAGAGAAAATTCTGGCTTGATCGATCAAATGGGGCAACAGCTCGAACAAATAAACCGATTCCGATATGAGGCGAGTGAGGCCAAAGCAAAAATCAACGAATGGAGAACCAGGACCGATCTATTGACTTCGGAAAAAGACGCCCTCCAAGCTCAAATGGTTTCTTCAGAAAATCAATTATCGGAGGCAGAAGAAAAAATTGGGGCTCTAACTAAGAGCACCGATGTGCTTCAATCCCAAGTTGAGGCGCTCAGTTCGGATCGTGAAATTTTGGTCAACGAGCTACAATCGGCAAAATCGGAGGTTGCTGCATCCAAGGCTGAGGCCGACGAGTTAGTAGCCCAGTACAGGGCCGATGCCGAGGCTGCTCAGGAACAATCGAAGATTTTGGTCGAATATACCAAGTGCCAAACCCGCCTATCTATTCTTGAAGAGTTACAAGCTCGGGGCTTCGATCTATCAACCGAGATCGATGATGCCAAAAAGATCGAAGCTGAAGCCAGAAAACAGGCCTTCGTAGAAGAAGAAGAAGAAGAAGAAGAGGAAGAAGAAGACTCTGAGAATTCTGAATAAAGCGCCTCTTTTGTGTAATTTTTTTTTTTTTGTAATGAAGTCCCCATTTCTGTAAACATACTTTGTTCATATATATATAAAAATCCTCTTTTCTTTCCATTCCTTGCTAACTTATTTCGATTCTCTGTAGTAGAACCGATGCTTCAACTTGGTGAATTTTCTATTCTTCAGACTTAGTTTAGACTTAGCCAATTTTAGGATATGCCTTAGTAGAATTTGCCTTTCTTTGATCAATTTGGTAGGGCCTTAGTCTCGAAAGGATCTGGGGTTTGCCTCAATAGGTCTTACTTCCCTTCGAGTTTCATTAACTCGATACGGCCTTAGCATTTTCAGAAATCGGGGTTTGCCTTAGTAGGTCTTATTTCCCTTTTGAGTCTCATCTACTCAGTACGGCCTTGGCCTTTTAAGAAATTGGGGTTTGCCTTAACAGGTCTTGCTCCCCTTCTATTAAATTTGATTTTCGGATGAAACTCTGGACAACGTTAGTTTTTGATCGTACAACGATAATCAAAATGGCCCTTGGGCTCGGAGATAGGATATCGGTGCAAAAGAACTTTTATTAGCATTCAAGTGCTTTTACAATTTTCTTAGGGGATAGATCAATCTATTTGGGTACGGTTTTTTTGACCGTTTGACCCTTACATAATGACCTATGAGAAGTTCCCCCGAATTGAAGTAGCCAAGCAGTCTTCTGATATTTAAGGTCGATCGAAGTTTAGCACAGAACATTGTTTCCTTCGATATGCGACCAGTCTAAGTTAGCACGTTTTCTAGTTGCCTCATTAAAAACCTTGCAGTAAAACCCAATTTGGGACAAAACCGGTCGAAGGGAAAAAGAGTGCAACGCGTGCTTTCATTCCTAATGTCCTGTGCTTTCCGGATCAAGGTTAGTTCATTCGATACCTGCAGGTGTTAGTAACATAAAACAAACAAACGAAGAATGAAAGATCATACCTCAACAATAATATCGTTTCAGGTGGTTTATGTTCCAATTGTTCGGCAGTTGTTTGCCGTCCATTGTTCCAAGCTTGTATGATCCCTTTCCGGTGATCTTTAAGATGGAGTAAGGCCCTTCCCAGTTCGGCCCTAACTTCCCTTCGTTTGGGTCTCGAGTATTGGGTGTGATTTTTCTAAGCACTAGGTCTCCGACGTTGAAATGTCGAAGATGGGTTCTTCGATTGTAGTACCTTTCAATCTTTTGCTTTTGGGAAGCCAATTGAAAAAGGGTTGCTTCCCTTCTTTCATCCAATAATTCCAAATTGGTATTCATAGATTCCCGATTCGATTCCTCGGTTGCATAGCGGAACCTGATACTCGGTTCGCCTACTTCGACTGGTATAAAAGCTTCAGTACCGTACACTAGGGAGAAAGGAGTGGCTCCGGTGTTGGTTTTCTCGGTTGTGCGATACGCCCATAGGACTTCAGGCAATATCTCTTTCCACTTCCCCTTTGCGTCAGTTAATCTCTTTTTGAGATTTCGAAGTAGGTTTTGTTGGTCGATTCAACTTGTCCATTGCCGCTGGGGTGATAGGGCGTCGATAGGATCCTTTTGATCTTATTATTCTCGAAGAACTTCGTCACTTTGCTACCGATGAATTGCTTCCCATTATCGCACACGATCTCTGATGGCAGCCCAAATCGGCAGACTATGTGATCCCAAATGAAATCGATCAGTTCCTTTTCCCTAACCTTCTCGTATGCCTGCGCTTCAACCCATTTGGAGAAATAGTCAGTCATAAGGAGAATGAATTGAGCCTTACCTGGCGTGTAGGGGAGAGGGCCGATGATGTCCATTCCCCATTTCATGAATGGCCATGGCGACAAGACCGAATGCAACATCTCCCCGGGCTGGTGGATTATCGGTGCGTGTCTTTGGCAGTCGTTACACTTGTGAACGAACTCCTTTGCGTCTTTTTCCATATCGATCCAATAATAGCCGGCTCGGATTATTTTTCGAACCAAGGATTCAACGCCGGAATGATTCCCGCATGTGTCTTCGTGTATTTCCCTTAAAATATACTCAGTGTCACCCGGTCCTAGACATATCGCGAGGGGGCCACCGAATGTCCTTATAAATAAGGTTCCGTCATCGGATAAACAGAACTGAGTCGCCTTTGTGCGCAATGTTCTCGATTCTTTGGGGTCCGAAGGGAGCTTACCGGAGCTGAGATACTCTATATACTTGTTGCTCCAATCCCAGCTCAGACTGGTTGAATTGATTTCAGCGTGGCCTTCCTCCACTACCGACCTCAAGAGCTGTACGACCTTTTGGATTCTATCTCGTCATCTTTGACCGATGATCCCAAATTAGCGAGGGCGCCTCACTTTTTTACTCTCGAGGTATGTGTTGCAAGGTCCATTCTTTAAACCTATGTAGCATGACTTGAAGCTTGTCTAAGTACCTCTGCATTTGTCCTTCTCTGACTTCAAAATTTATGTTAGCTTGATTCACCACAAGGAGGGAATCGCACTTGGCTTCAATTATCTTTGCTCCCAGGCTTTTGGATAATTCTAAACCTGCAATCATAGCTTCATACTCCGCTTTGTTGTTAGTTAATTTTACAGTCTTTATAGACTGTCGAATCGTATTCCCAGTTGGGGGCTTTAGCACGATACCAAGCCCCGATCCCTTCGCGTTTGAGGCACCGTCCGTGAACAAGGTCCACACTCCCGAAGGAGTCCCCGATTCGGTCATTAATTCTCTCTCGACCTCGGGTATGGCGACGGTGCAAAATCGACGACGAAATCCGCCAACACTTGAGACTTAATCGCAGTTCGGGGCCGATACTCGATATCATACCCGCTTACTTTGATAGCCCACTTGGCCAATCGACCGGATAACTCGGGCTTGTGCATTATGTTTCTCAATGGGTAGGTCGTTACGACGCATATGAGATGGCATTGGAAGTAGGGTTTTAGTTTCCTGGAGGCACTCAATAAAGCGAGTGCTAATTTTTTTAAATGAGGGTATCTAGTTTTGGCCTCGCCTAATGTTCTACTAACGTAATAAATAGGAAACTGCGTACCTTGTTCTTCTTGAACCAGGACCCCACTTACCACTACTTCCGAGACGGAAAGGTAGAGGTACAGTCGCTCCCCTGTTTTTGGCGTATGCAACAAAGGTGGGCTAGACAGATACCTCTTAAGTTCTTCTAACGCGCGCTGACACTCCGGAGTCCATGAGAAATTGTTCTTCTTTTTCAACAGGTTGAAAAATCGGTGACTCCTATCGGATGATCTCGAGATAAATCGGCCTAGAGCGGCTATCCGACATGTCAGATTTTGCACGGCCTTTACATTATCGACGATTGTAATGTCTTCGTAGCCTTGATCTTCTCGGGGTTGATTTTTATTCCTCGATTCGAGACCATGAAATCAAGGAATTTGCCCGAGCCCACACCAAATGCGCATTTCTCCAGGTTCAGCTTCATGTTGTACCGTCTCAGCACGTCGAACGTTTCCTGCAAATGGCTTAAATGGTCCTCTGCTCGCAGGGGCTTAACTAACATATCATCAATATAAACCTCCATTATTTTTCCTAGTTGTTTTTCGAACATTTGGTTTACTAGGCGTTGGTAGGTGGCCCCTGCATTTTATAACCCGAATGGCATCACGTTATAACAGTATGTTCCATACTTAGTGATGAAGGATGTCTTTTCTTGGACATCCAGGTCCATTCATATTTGGTTATAGCCAGTAAGCATCGAGAAAACTAAGGGTCTCATGGCCAGCGGTAGCATCGATCATGCGATCGATGTTGGGTAAAGGAAAAGAATCTTTAGGGCATGCCTTGTTTAAATCCTTATAATCTATGCATATTGTTAATTTATTTCCCTTTTTAGGGACTACTACTACGTTTGCTAACTATTTTGGGTATTTAACTTCCCGAATGGACCCTATTTTTAAAAGCTTAGTTACCTCATCGTTGATGAATGCTTGTTTGACTTCGGATTGAGGCCTCCTTTTTTGCTTGACCGGCCGGAATTTCGGATCGATGCTTAGTTTGTGGGTCGTTATCTCCGGTGGTATACCTGTTATGTCGAGATGGGACCAAGTGAAGGAATCCTCGTTAGTTAATAGGAATTGTATAAGTTTTGCCCTGAGCTCGGAACTTAGGCCCGAGCCCAGGTATACCTTTCGATCTGGCGAGTCTTCTCGGAGCGAAACTTGCTCGAGTTCTTCGATCATCGATTTAGTTGCATCGGATTCATCGGGACCGACGAATGACCGGGGGACCCCGTAGCTGTCATCTTCGAGATGCTCCTGTTCACCTTCATTTGGCGAAGGCGATGCCTGTGATTGCTATTTGACCCTTTGAGAAGGAGCTGCTGGTACCGGTACTGCTTCTTCTACTGCGAACATCTCTTTCGCAGCTGGTTGCTCCCCGTAAACTGTTATAATCCTATCGGTCGATGGGAATTTCAGCACTTGGTGTAGTGTTGAAGGTACCGCCCTCATATCGTGGATCCACGATCTCCTGAGCAGGGCGTTGTACCTCATGTCTCCATCAATCACGCAGAATTTTGTTTCTCGAATGGTACCGGCAGTGTTTACCGGTAATCTTATTTCGCTTTTGGTTGTTTCGCACGTCATGTTGAATCCATTGAGCACTCGAACTATGGGGACAATTCGGTCTGTCAGCCCGAGTTGTTCTATAACCCATGATCGGATTATGTTGGCCGAACTACCAGGATCAACCAGTATGCGCTTTACCTTCGTCTTGTGTACAAGCACCGAAATTACTAACGCATCGTTGTGAGGTTGCATGATTCTTTCTGCATCTTCTTTGCTGAAATGTAAGATTCCCTCCATCGCATAATCTCGAGTGCGCTTTTCCCGGGTGATGGATATCTTAGTGCGCTTTAATACCGGACCTTGGGGCGCATCTACTCTGCCTATGATCATATTAATTGTGTGTTGTGGCTCCTCCTGGTTCACTTGCTTATTCCTGTTCTCAAAATAATTTTTGCCTCGGTCGCTCAAAAACTCTCGAAGATGCCTATTTTCAAGCAATCATGCCACCTCCTCTCTTAACTCTCGACAGTCTTCTGTCCTGTGCCCATGTGTACCATGATATTTGCATATCAAACTGGGGTCTCTTTGGGCAGGGTCTGATTGCAGCGGTTGAGGCTACTTAGTGTACTTAATACAACCGATAGCCGACACGAGAGTAGCCGCATCGACGTTGAAGTTGTACTCCAATAGCCGCGGTGCTTCTCGATGACCGGTGGTTTTCTCGAAGTTGTTTCTCATCATGGGTCCTCGGTTTTTCCGATTATGATCATTCCTTCTTTCGCGTCTCGGGGAGCCCTGCCTTGCTAGAATGACTTTCCTATCCCCAAGATATGGTCGATGCCTATCTCTGCTCAATCTCGGTTCCCGATAAATATCCCTTCGAACCCTATCATGAGTTCTGATGGGGTAAATAGATCCTGAAGGGGCTTCAAGTTGATCATCCTCTACTCTGATCTTTGATTGGTATCGGTTGTGTATATCCGCCCATGTGGCGGCCGATATTCAATCAAGTTCTGTTTGAGTTGCTGCGAAGCCGTTGAGCTTCCAGTGTTGAGTCCTTGGGTGAAGGCTTGTACGGCCCAGTCGTCAGTGACCAGTGGCAGGTCCATCCGTTCAATTTGAAAAAGAGATACAAATTCCCTGAGCATCTCGTTATCCTTTTGCCTAACTTTGAACAGGTCTGATTTCCGCGTCTCCACTTTGATAGCGCCTGCATGTGCTTTTACTAAGGTATCTGCAAGCATAGCAAAAGAGTTAATGGAATTAGGGGACAAGTTGTGATACCAAGTCATGGGCCCCTTTGACAAGGTTTCCCTAAATTTCTTCAAGAGAATGGACTCGATCTCATCGTCTTCTAAGTCGTTTCCCTTTATGGCGCATGTGTACGTTGTCACATGCTCGTTTGGATCGGTTGTCCCATTGTATTTGGGAATTTCCGGCATGCGAAATTTCTTCGGTATGGGTTTTGGAGCGGCGCTTGACGGAAAAGGTTTCTGCACAAATTTTCTTGGAATCTAAGCCTTTCAATATCGGGGGTGCTCCTGGGATTTGATCCACCCTCGAATTATATGTCTCCACCGTTTTGTCGTTGGCATCGATCTTCTTTTTGCCAGACTCGACTCATCTGGTTAGTTCCTCGAGGCATCTTCATGATCCCAGAGTTCGCCCTCGATCCTGCCTTCACTCGGTTCTTCTGCGATTGGTTCATTTTCAGGGATGGTTCCCCGAGAAAGGCCGGCCTCGACCTTATTCGAAATTTGGCTCCGATTTTGCAGTTGAGCAATAGCCACTTGCCGGGCTTGCAACATGTTGAAGATCATTCTGAGGTTAATCCCATCCCCTTCGTCGTTTTGGGGTCCCTGAGTTGTTGATCGGTGTTCTCTATGAACACAGTTTGACGGGTCAGTAGTTCGATCCATATCGACCGTCATTTGTGAATTAGTGTCGACTGGAACTTCATCACCGGGCGCTACGTTGTTGTTTTCACCCTGGTGAGCAAACTCGTCATCGACGTATAGAGGTACAGATTGTGAATGTGACATGTTTGTTTTGTAATCTGAAATCAAAAATACTCCACAGAACAAGTGTAAAATAACTTGTGTGACAGAAAGTTGTATCAAACGCTCACTATTATTCTTAGTCCCACGGTGGGTGCCAAACTGTTTACCGTTGGCTTCGGATAACAATTAAATTTGTACGTGGTTTTAAGGACACGTGACTTGATTTGATACAAATAAAGGATAAATAAAGATAAAGACTAAATTCAATAAGTAAATTGAGAAAGAATGCAAACCATAGATCTAGCTTGATCTTGATAGAATTCTCTAAGATAGATAAATATGAAGCAAATGGATAAAAAAAAAAAGTAATTAGAGCAGACTGTATTTTTGTATATTGACCGTTGCTTTTTCTTGATGCCTTTACAATTATGCTACCCATTTATATAGGGAAGGGAGTGAGTCTTATACAAGGTAAAAAACCTATTTACAAGGTAAAATATCCCTTGAATTACTGACTTTAAAGTCATTGCTGATTTTCGCCGTGATTCCCGCCGAGATATTTACGTATCACGGGATTTCTGGTCCTTCTGTTACGCAAATCTGATAATTTTACCCTAGGGCGTTTTAACCTAATCGACCTCAACGATCTCGTCTCGGACATCTTGGCTTCGAGTTTCGCTTCGATGACATCTCGTCTCGACCTTTATTCCTTGATGTCTTGATCCCGGCCTATTAAGCAGTAATTTTAATCGACATCGACCGTACGAATTCGAACCCGATATTACCTATGCAAGCGATCGATTTCGACCCCATACAAATTTCTCTAACCCATTTGAAAATATACAGGAATCGGAAGTAACTTTTGTTGAATAGCCATCGCCTAAAGCCCTTCTCAGTGTCGCCTGCTCTTTCGCTGGGTACCTAAACATGGTGATTGCATGTTTAGTATTCCAGTCAAATCCTGAAACGGGATGTTATGTGTTATGGGTCTTCATTTTTCTTGATATTTTTCTATGGAACCCGAAATTTTTGTATGGAACCCGCAAATGTTTATGTGGAACCCGCAAATGTTTTGTTATTGGATTGGTGGTATTTATGTGAAATCTATTGATTGGTAAAGAAACCCATTTTGGTAAATTGTGGTGCCTGATTTAACTCTTTATATGTTTGAACACAATTTTGGATTGCGTGAATCTATCAGTCTTGGTGTCATATTGCTGTAAAACTGGTTTACGGTAAAGTAAAATGAAGCTTGGTTGTTGTCTTAGAAATAAATTCTCAATGCTTTGTGCAACCTAATTCATCTATTCAATTTCTTGTTTGAACTTGAAGCTATACTTGATAGGAAATATTGTTACTGATTATAATTGTTGGTAACATGTTTTTTCACTTCTATATATGTCACCCCTTGTACAATTAGCATTAACTTATGAGAATTGTAAAACTGATCTTGTGTTTTTTTCTTTAATAATAAGGACAAGGTTTTTAAATAGTGGCGACAACGAAGGAGGAGCTTAAAGCTAAGGCACTCAATATTTTATTTTTTGGTTATATCTATATGCATAGAGTGACAATGAAATATATCTAAGGCACTTAATGTTTAGCTTTTTGGTTATATGTATATGCGTACAGTGACAATAAAGTATTACGTAGTATATATGTAATTGAATTTTTAGTAATGGAAATGTTTAGTATTTAGTTTAAGAAATTTATTAAGTGTTTGTTAAATAATATTGGATGCACTTAATACTTATATACTAATATTAGAGAATTATATTGCCATTGAAAATTTATTATAATTTTGGTCAATACATTTGCTGAATTAAATAGGTTTTAGTGGCTATCTTGTTCAAAACAAAGTATTTGTTGCAATATGGAAGTTGCCACTGATGGTTTAATAGCTTTTGTAGCCATTATCCTCGCCACTAAAGTCATTCTCTAGTCGAGACTTTCAATTGCTAAGAAATATCACTCTCCAGTAGCAATAATAAAGTTGCCGGTAATTGCTAATCATCTTTTCTGGCGACTGAGTGGCCACTAAAATCACTCTCCAGTAGCGTTATTAGAGTTGCCACTGATGGCTAATCATTTTTGTGGCAACTAAATCGCCACTAAATGTGACTCTTCAGTAGCGATATAAGAGTTGCCACTGATGGCTAACTGTTTTTGTGGGGACCAAGTCGCCACTAAATATCATTCTACAGTAGCGCTATTAAAGTTGCCACTGAAGATTAAATGTTTTTGAGGTGACTGAGTTTCCACTTAATGTCACTCTTCTATAGCGACTTAAACGAAATCTGTTTTGGTGGAACTCTTTTTTGTGGCGAGTAAGTTTATTTTTTGTAGCGACAAACTCGTCACAAAAAGTGAACATTCTGTGGCGACCTCATGATGTCGCCACTAGTTTTAGTAATGAATTTATTTGCAGCAACTGCATAGTCGCTACTGTAAACATTTAGGGGCGACTATCAGTGATTTTGTAGCGACATTGGTCGCCACTAAAAGACAGATTTCTTGTAGTGAAACTTCTTCAAGGTCATGGCAAGCCTAGCTCCCACTTCCACTCCGGTATCACCAACCTCTAAGTCAAACCACATGGTTTCTGATATTCATACTTCACCTACTAGCAATTCAAAATCGTGAAATATATCTAACAGTGTGCTTCATTATCCTTCCCCACCAATAGTGCTGCTTCAAGTCAGAATACATCTTTTTGCGGCACCTAGATAAATAGAATACCTCAAACTGTGAGCATCCTCAAGAATTAACTCTCTCAAATCATTGACAGTAGGAATACAAACTCGACCCTGAAGTTGCAATGCACCATCATCTCCAATGATCGCCTTCTTGGAACCACCTCATTGCACTGTTTCCTTCAACACCAACAAATGTGGGTCATCATACTGGCAAGCCTTAATACGCTCATACAAGATGACTATGCAATAACACAAGCAAGAACCCTACTGGGCTCAAAAAGCCTGAACATCCATAGCCAAAAGGCCTCCCCTTAGCTTGAATATATGCCAAACTCCCCCATGCTTTCCACCTTTCTGCATAAGACATCTGCTACCACAGTCGCCTTACCCGGATGATACAAGATAGTGATATCATAATCCTTCAATAAGCCCAACCACCTTCGCTGCCTCAAATTTAAATTATTTTTCTTGAACAAGTGCTAAAGACTTTGATGATCAGTGTAAACTACACATGACAAACCGTACAAGTAATGCCTCCAAATCTTATATGCGCAATCACTACCAACTCTAAATCATGAACTGAATAATTTTTCTCATAAGGCTTCAATTGCCATGACGCACAAGAAAAATCACCCTCCCCCATGCCTCAAAATTGTACCAAGACCAATAGGAGAAACATCACATGTATGGCCTAAAAACTAAAAGGAATGCCCTTTTGAGTCAACTTAGTATATGGAGCTGCAATAGATGAAAATCCCTTTACAAAGCGACTGTAGTAGCCTACCAAACCCAAGAAACTCTAAATCTCAATAGCTAAAGTAGGTCTATGCCAATTCTGAACCGCCTCAATCTTCTTGGAATCAACCTTAATAACATCGCTAGAAACAACCTGAAATCCAACCAGAACTCACATTTCAAAAACTTGGCACAAAGCTTCGAATCCTTCAAAGTCTGAAGTACTACTCTCGATTGCTTCCATGCTCCTCCTTACTACGAGAGTAAACCAAGATATCATCAATGGATACAATCATACAAAAGTCCAAATAAGGCTTGAGCACCATGTTCATCAAATCCATGAACGCCGCTGGACTATGAAAACTCATAATGACCATAACGTGTCCTAAAAGTCGTCTTAGGGATATCCGTAGCCCTATCTTCATCTGGTGACAACTCGATCTCAAGTCAATCCTAGAGAACACCTTAGTACCCTGAAGCCGATCAAGAAAATCATCAATGCAAGGCAATGGATATTGTTCTTCATAGTAACCTTGTTCAATTGCCTATAATCAATGTACGTACTCATGGAACCATCCTTCTTCATCACAAAAAACACTAGCGTGACCCAAGGAGAAACACTAAGTCTAATGAATCCCTTATATCTTGCAACTACTCCTTCAATTCCTTCAGCTCAAATAGATCCATGGTATTGTGGAATATATGTAGGTTGAGTGCCCAGTGACAAGTCAATACCATAGTTAATATCCCTATCTGGTGGCATGCCCAGCAAATCCATAGGAAACACCTTTAGGACTCTCTCACAACCGGTTTTGAATCCATGGAAGGAACCTCTACACTAGAATCTCAAATGAAAGCCAACTATGCTAGAAAACCCTTCTCAACCATATGCTGAGCCTTCAGGAATAAGATCACCTTACTTGTAGAATGACCAAGTGACCCTCTCCACTCTAGTCTAGGCAATCCTGACATAACCAAAGTCACAGTCTTGGCATGAATCCAAGATAGCATGATAGAAAGACAACCAATACATGCCAAGAATCACCTCAAAGTCCACCATGTCCAACAACAGAAGATCCACCACAGTATCATACTCATAAATAATAACCACACAAGACCGATAGATACGATCCATCACAAAAGAAACACGTGTAGATATATAAACAGGAATATCCAAAGAATCACAAGGCATACTCAAATACGATGCGAAGTAAGATGACACATATGAATAAATCAAACTTGATGCTGAAGCATCTCTATGACAAATTGAAATAATACTTTGATGACTGTATCAAAGGCAACCGCCTCAGGTCTACCTGAGAAAGCATAACAACAGGTCTGACCTCTACCTCTAGGACAAACTTTACCTGGATAGGTAGGTGGTGTAGCAACTAGGGATGGACCATAACCTAAGTGCACTGCCGTGGTGTAGCACTCTGCAACCTAGGACAATGCATCCTTATATGCCCCAAATCCCTACACTCAAAATGTCGTCTCCTCTGACGAGGCTTCTGAACCTGTGACTAGCCTTTACGATCTAGATACCCACTACACTAACTCCGCCTTGAGGGTGCACTGCGAGGGCCATAAGCTAAAGGTGCACTATATAGTAGTTGTCTGGAGCAAGCACCATGAGAGCCATGAATGGCTAGGGACCCGCAGGAGATCTAAAGTTCTGACTGAACTGGCCTGTCATGATGTCCCCTACCATAATGCCCCTTGCCTCTATATGAGGCAAAAATTAATCTTCTAGTAGTATGAAGCTTCTTGGCCTCGTGCTCCTCCCTATCCTATATATGGATGTGCTCCAATCTCCTAGCAATCTCGACTACTTGATGAGAAGTAGTCTTTGTCTTAGTCCCACACGCCATCACATCCTTTATACCAAAGGAAAGACACTGAATGACTCTCTGCACCTTCTCCTTCTTGGTGGGAATCAAAAAGCTGCATAGTGTGATAACACTGAGAATCTCATCTCATATTGATACACTGACATACTACCCTAAACCAAATGCTCAAACTGGCTATGGAGCTCATCTCTCCTAGTGGGTAGGATGAACTTCTCCAAGAAGAGATGCGAAAACTGAACCCACGAGAGAGGAAGTGACCCTAGTGGCAAACCATGCTCGTAAGTCAGCTACCATGTCACCACCCAAAATACCACCTTAAAGATTGTGATGGCGCCTAGTTCCTAAGACTAGGTAAGCCTATCACATAACGAGATCAACAGAAAATACCAACTTAAATATTAATGAAAGATGAAGAGTACCGCAGCATAACTAAAAGTGGAATACAATAGTCATAAAACCCAAAACCCGATAATACTGAGTCATAAGCTCTACAAAAAGTACATAATAAGTCTCAAAGTATACATCACTGTTTGGAATACGTAAACAATAATAAAGCAACTAAAGTGGGTGACACCGAGGCCTACGAGTGGGTCAGCAAGTATACCTCGAAGTCTCCAGCAGCTTAGGATCAACTCACTAACGACTAGCACGCTCTGAAGTACCTAGATCTGCACAAAAATCTGCAGAAACATAGTATGAGTACATCACAATCGGTACCCAGTAAGTATCAATACTAACCTCGGTGGAGTAATAACGAGGCTCAAGTCGAGAAACTCACTATTCAAATAACTTATTCAGAATATCAATATAAAACTGATAATGGAAAGCATAAAAAAAATATCAACAAAGAATAAGGCATGTGATAACACGACAAATTAACCAACAACTCATCAAACACAAAGTGAAATCATTTATAGAAACAAGGATATGTTAAAATCATCAACTCGTTCCAACACAAGAATAACATGAAGAATCACCCCAAAAATACCACATAACATAATCAACAAGCCACCCTTATGACGTCATGTGAGCTCCACAATGAAATACATCCATTTATATAGCTACACGCGCATAAGCCCCCCTTATCTCGCTGTGCGCACATCACAATGAAGTATTCCCCTTATTTGTAAAACATGCACAACCCCCCCCCCCCAAA
>MCJB01049457.1:1874-30572 GCA_002018475.1 Nicotiana obtusifolia | reverse complement strand
CCCCCCCCCCCCCAATCTCGCCAGATGAGCGTCAATAAACACCACCCTTATGTTGCCGCATGAGCATCTCGCCACCCTTATAGTCCACACAATAACAATCACCTGTACAACACGTACACATATGCCACAACCTCACCACAATAACCATACCAAAGTCACAACAAGATATAGCCCACGTCTCGACAACGTTGAGTACAAGAACCAATACACTAATAAAAGGGTGCGGGGAGCGAACAATAATAAAACATGTTTCATCTATCAAACAACCTCAATTCAAGGCATATTAATACCTTAAGGTCTAATTCGTTCAAATACCACGCATACGCCCGTGTACACACTCGTTACATTATGTACATGTCATTTTACATAGCACAATTAATGCAAATTAAACCAAATTCTAAGGGAAAATTCTCTCACGCAAAGTTAGGCAAGGTAGTTACTTCAAATAAACTAAGCCAATACTTTAAGAAGTCTTTTTCGTGTGAATCAATCTCCAGACGGTTCGAATCTAACCAAAAACAACTTAATAATATCAATAAAAGCCCTAGGAAACAAGCCCAAACAATAAAGCTAAGATCTTGATTCAATATGCAAAGTCAACCCAAAAAGTCATCCCTGAGCTACCAGCCCAGAACCCGACCAAACTCACAAATTCCGAACACCCATTCCAATATGAGTCCAAATATATGTGTTTCATCCAAATCGGACCTCAAATTGACCCTTAAATTATAAAATTTTTACTCTCTGATACCTCAGTCAAAAATCTCCAAGTTTCACCATTAATTCACATAAACTAGGTGTAATAATTCATGGGTGATTAATACCTAACACCAAATCACGTAAAGATTACTTACCCCTTCAATTGTAGTAAAGTTCTCTCCAAAAAATACTTCAAACCGAGCTCCACAACTCCAAATAATGAAAAATGACCAAACCTTTCGAAATATAAAACCTGCCAATGATTCTTCATTTGTGGTCCATAATACTGCATATGCGGTACCGCATTTGTGAGTTCACTTAAAAAGCCGACTAGCCGCTCCTGTGGACAACTAGTCGCATCTGCAAATCGCTTCCGCGTATGATCTTGCACTTCTGGGCCTGCGCTTCTGTTCTCTACAGTCCGCATCTACGGCCACCCTGACTTCTGCTGTGGTCTCGCACCGATAGCCAAAACCATCGCAGGTGCGAAAATAGCGTAACTCAGCAATTCTTCAGCAAAGCCAACATAGTAAAAAATGATCAGAAATCAATCTGATACACACCCAGGGCCCCCGTAGCCCCCGGGGCCCGTCCAACCATACCAACCAATCCCGAAAGATAATATGGACCTACTCGAGGCCTCAAATCACTCGAAACAATACCAAAACTACGAATCGCACCTCAATTCAAGCTAATGAACTAATGAACCTTTAACTTCCAACACTCATGTCGAACCATATCAAATCAACTCGGAATGACCTCAAATTTTTCATACCAGTCCCAAATGACACAACAGACCTATACCAACTCCTAGAACCGTAATCCAAACTCGACATCAAAGAAGTCAACTCTCGATTAAATTAATCAACCTTCTAAATCTTTAACTTTCCAACTTCTGCCAATTCAAGCCAAAACAACCTAGGAACCTCCAAATCCAAATTCAGATATACACCTAAGTCCAAAATCACCATAAAAAGTTGTTGGAACCATAAAAACACTATTTTGGGATAGTTTTTACATAGTCAAACTCCGGTCAACTCTTATAACTTAAGCCTCCAACCAAGTGACTAAGTGTCCCAAATCAATGCGAAACTCTCCCGAAACCAAACCAACCACCCCCGCAATCATAAGTAGACATACGAGGAGCTTCAAAAGGGAAACGGGGCTAAGATACACAAAAAAACCGGTCGGGTCGTTACATTCTTCCCCTTTTAAACAAATGTTCATCCTCGAGCGAGTATAGAGACATACCTGAAGTTTCAAAAGGGTGAGGATATAGGCTCCACATATCATGATTGGTCTCCCAAGTCGCCTCCTCGACCAGTTGACCTCTCCGCTGAACCTTCACCGATGGAATAATCTTCGACCTCAACTTCCGGACCTGCCTGTCCAAAATAGCCACCGGCTCCTCAACATAGGTTAAATCTTTGTCCAATTGCACTAAGCTAAAATCTAACACATGTGATGGATCACCATAATATTTCCAGAGCAAGGAAACATGGAACACCAGTGAACTCTCGATAAGCTAGGTGGCAATGCAAGTCTGTATGCCACCTCACCAACTCTCTTAAGAATCTCAAAAGGACCAATATACCGAGGGTTCAACTTGATCTTCTTTCTGAACCTCATCACACCCTTCATGGGTGAAACTTTGAGTAGAACCCTCTCACCCACCATGAATACAACATTACGAGCCCTTTTATCGGCATAACTCTTTTTCCTGGATTGCATTGTACTAAGCGGCTCTTGAATAAATTTCACCTTCTCTAAAGCCTCATGGGCCAAATCAATGCCCAATAACCTAGCCTCCCCAGGCTCAAACCAACCAATCGGAGAATGATATTGCATCCCATATAAGGCCTCGTACGGAGCTATTTGGATGCTCGACTAGCAGCTGTTGTTGTAGGATCACTCTGTTAATGGAAGAAACTGATCCTATGAGCCCCCAAAATCAATGATGCATACACGTAACATGTTCTTCAGAATCTGAATAGTGCA
The DNA here is from genome assembly GCA_002018475.1 of Nicotiana obtusifolia. Lineage (NCBI taxonomy): Eukaryota > Viridiplantae > Streptophyta > Magnoliopsida > Solanales > Solanaceae > Nicotiana > Nicotiana obtusifolia. The sequence goes on along the minus strand of MCJB01049457.1, from coordinate 27,875 downwards.
CTCGGATTGTCCGTCCATGTGTGGATTAAATGTTGTACTCAGCTCGACCTATGCACCCAACTCACGCTGCACGGCTCTCCAAAAATGGAATGTGAATTGTGTGCCCCGATTGGAGATAATAGATATCGGCACACCATGAAGGTGAACAATCTCACAAAGATAAATCAAAGCCAGCTGCTCTGAAAAGTAGGTAGTCATGAATGGAATGAAGTGTGGAGACTTGTTCAGTCTGTTCACAATGACCCACACAGGGTCGAATCTCCTCATGGTCCTTGGAAGTCCAACTATAAATTCCATAGTGATACGCTCCCACTGCCACTCCAGAATATCAAGCCTATGAAGGAAACAACCTAGTCTCAGATGCTCGTACTTAACCTGCTGACAGTTCAAACACCGAGCCACATACTCCACAATTTCTTTCTTCATTCTTCTCCACCAGTAGTGCTGCTACAAATAATGTTACATCTTCGCGATGCCCAGATGAATGGAATACCACGAACTATGGACCTCCTCAAGAATCATCTCCCACAACCCATCCATATTGGACACACAAATCCGGCCCTGAAGTCTCAACACCCTGTCATCACCAATAGTCACCTCCTTGGCATCACCGTACTACACCGTGTCCTTAAGGATAAGCAAGTGGTGATTATCATACTGACGCGCCTTGATGTACTCAAAAAAAAATGATCGTGAAACTACACAAGCAAGAACCCGGCTAGGCTCCGAAACAACCAACCTCATGAACTTGTTGGCCAAAGCCTGAACATCCAAACCTCATGGTCTCTCCCCAACTGGTGCGGGGAATAAGGAAACAAGGATATGTTCAAATCATCAACTCGTTCCAACACAAGAATAACATGAAGAATCACCCCGAAAATACCACATAACATAATCAACAAGCCACCCTTATGACGTCGTGTGAGCTTCACAATGAAATGTTTTCCTTATATAGCTACACGCGCATAAGACCCCCTTATCTCGCTGCGGGCGCATCACAATGAAGTATTTCCCTTATTTGCAACACGCGCATAAACCCCCCATATCTCACCGCATGCGCATTAATAAACACCACTCTTATGTCGCCGCATGCGCATCTCCCCACCCTTATACTCCACACAATAACAATCATCCACACAACACGTATACATGTGCCACAACCTCACCACAACAACAATATCAAAGTCACAACAAGATATAGCCCACAGCTTGACAACATTGAGTCAAGAACCATAGCAATAACATAAGGCTGCCGGGAGCGAATAACAATAAAACATGTTTCATATAACAAACTACCTCAATTCAAGGCATATCAATAGCCTAAGGTCTAAACTGATCAAATACCATACATATGCTCCTGCACATACTCATCACCTTATGTACACGTTGTTTCACATAACACAATTAATGCAAATTAGACCAAATCATAAGGAAAAATTCGCCCACACAAAGTTAGGCAAGATACTTACCTCAAATAAGCTAAGTCAATACTCTAAGAAGCCCTTTCCGAGTGAATCAGCCTCCGGACGGCTCAAATCTTGCCAAAACAACTTTTTTTTTTTAAAAAAGCCAAAGGAAACAAGTTCAAATGATAAAGCTAAGATCTTGGTTCAATTATGCAAAGTCAACCCAAAAAGTTATCCCTAGTCCCGCTCCCCGAAACCCGACAAAACTCACAATTCCGAACATCCATTCCAATACGATTCCAAATATATGTGTTTCATCCAAATTCAACCTCAAATCGACCCACAAATCATCAATTTTCACTCTCCAAAATCATAGTCAAAATCCTTAAATTTCACCGTTAAATTCACATAAACAAGGTGTAATAATCCATGGGTTATTATTATCTAACCCCAAAATCAAGTAAAGATTACTTACCCCTTCAATTGTAGTGAAATTCACTCCAAACAGTGCCTCCAATCGAGCTCCACAACTCCAAATAATGAAAAATGACCAAACCCTTTGAAATATAAAACCTGGCACTGATTCCGCATTTGCAATCCATAATACTGCATATGTGATACGGCACCTGTGATCAAAACTTTGTATTTACGAGTTCATTTTAAAAGTCGACCAACCGCTTCTGCGGATAACAAGCCACATCCGCGGCTCCTTTTTTGCTGATGATCATGCGCCTCTGCTCCCCACAGTCCGCATATGTGGACCCAACCTTCCCAACCAAGTACCGCATCTGCGGCCATCCTAACCGCTTCTGCGATCTTGCACCTACGGCAGGTGCGAAAATAGCAGAACTCGGCAATTCTTCAGCAAAGCCAAATAGTCAAAAATGATCTGAAATCAATCTGAAACATGCTCGGGGCCCCTTGGTCTCGACCAACTACACCAGCTAATCCTGAAACATAACATGGACCTACTCGAGGCCTCAAATTACACCAAACAATATCAAAACTATGAATCGCTCCTTAATTCCAAGCCTAATGAACTAATGAACCTTCAACTTCAAAAACTCATGCCGAACCATAGCAAATCAACTCGAAATGACGTCAAATTTTGCATAGAATTCTCATATGACAAAACGGACCTATACCAACTCTCGAAAGTGCAATCCGAACTCGGTATCAACAAAGTCAACTCTCGGTCAAACCTATCAACCTCCAACTTTCCAACTTTCGCCAATTAAAGCCAAAACAACCTAGGAACCTCCAAATTCGGACATATGTCTAAGTCCAAAATCACCACACGAAGCTATTGGAACCATCGAAATATTGTTCCAGGGTTATTTTTATATAAGTCAAACTCTGGTCAACTCTTACAATTTAAGCCTCCAACCAAGGACTAAGTGTCCCAAATCAATTCGAAACTCTCCCGATACCAAACCAGCTACCCTAGCAAGTCACATAATCACAAGTACACATACGGAAAGCTCAAAAGGAAAAACCGGGCTAAGATGCATAAAACGACCGGCCAGATCTTTACACACCACCTCTTGGTTGGCCCTCACAGCTGAAAAGCGGTGAAATCAACTCCATTAGACTCCACAAGTCCCAAAGTGCGCAAAAACTCATAACATCTATCTAAGAAATCATAAGCATCCTCTGAAGGACTAGCATCAAAGTGTAGGGGCCGCAACTTCTGGAACATATCTATCCTCTTCTGCTCATCCACAAACATAGCAGGCCTAACATCGGTCTGTGCTGCAATGATAGGTTGAACCACACCGGCTAGTAACACTCACGGGGTCTGATACCCATGCACCATTTACTCTGGATGTGAGTGGTGGGGGTCTGAGCTTATCCCCCATCCTGAGAAGTAGCTGGCTCCATAGGAAGTACACCTTCCTAAGCCATGCTCTCTAAGAAACTAATAATGCAGACCAGCGCATCCCAAAGGGTGGCAATAAACCCCGTTGGAACCTGAGTTAGCTCTACCACTACTAAAAAAACTGGGAAAATCGACCACCAAAACCGATCGATGTTGGTTGATAATTGGCAAAAATCGATCGAAAACCGACTGACTCATGGCTGTCGGTAATCGTAACGTCGGTAGAGCTAACCGACCAACTTTGGTCGGTATTTTCTGACCGATTTCGGTCGGTCAATTAAATTCAAAAAAAATTACCGAAAAAACCGACCAAAGATGATGGGTTTTTCGACCAAAGTCGGTCAGTATTTTAATTATCTAATTAAAAAATGGACCATCTTAGAAGCAAATCGGGGTCTGTACTGTGGCAGGATACTATTCTACCACTAGACCATTGGTGCATTTTGTTTTAAGACTGTCTTTTATTTTATTTATACTCTTTAATTATATCTTAGCACTAAAATAACCTATCGATGTCGGTCAGTTTTATTAAAAAATAAAATTACCAACCGAATTCGGTCGATTTTTTAAAATGACCGGCCGAATTAACCAACCGATTTCTGTCAGTTTTTTAATATTAATTTTAATTTATTTTAAATAAAAAACCGACCAAAGTTGGTTGGTTTCTTGAAAAATAAATTTTGCGGGACTCAAAAATAGTTTCCCGCATTTTTGCGCCAAAGAAACCAACCAAAGTTGGTCGGTTTCGTAAAAAAAAGTTAAAAAATAAAATATTTTAAAAAATCAATAGACATCTATCGGTTTTTTGACCAACCAAAATCGGTCGGTCGACCACGGTCGAGTTTTGCCGAACTTCTAGTAGTGTATAGCCTCATTTTAAACTACAATCTGCTCACCGTCCGGAGCTATTTACGGTTCAGCTGATGTCTCTCTAACACGAGCGTGAGTAGCTATGGGTGCTGCTGCACGTGCTCTAGGATGGGTCCTAGACTTGCCCCAGCCTCTGCCCCTAGTGGCAGCCACACCCCAAAGCTTTGGCTTCTGCTCAGTTGCGGGTTGACGCACGTGTCCTCACCATTTGTGATAGAATAGAAGGGTAAAGATTCAAAATTATGCAATAAATTAAATCCACACGATTGAGAATGAAATAATGTGAAGTTTCCTAGATGTCCCACATCCTCTAGAAGATAAGAATAGACGTTTCTATACCGATCTACGAGACTCTACTAGACATGCTCATGACTTGTGGGACCTATGCAACCTAGGCATTGATACTAAGTTGTCACGACCCAAAATCCTACCAAATGATCATGATGGCACCTAATCCACCAGCTAGATGAAACAATCACTCAACAACTGAATAAATAACAAAATGAAGCAATATAACAAGTCTAACAATTTATATCATAAGTAAGTCTAAAATAGCAGCAACAAGCGAAAACAGTAATATAATCTCCTAGAAACTGGTGTCAACGAGTACATGAGCTCTGAGAGTGTCAAAATACAATAGTCTGAATAAATGTAACACTGTTTGAAATAAACAACAGTCTTAAAATATGAAAAGAAGGTGACTTCGAGGTCTGTGTATGAACATGTTGCACTACCTCGAGTCTTCTAGCACTACAATGATCTACTCCTCGGGTCTGGTAGTCCCAACACCTAGATCTGCACAAAAATATACAGAAGTGTAGTATAAGTGCAACCGACTCAATGTACTCACTAAGTATCAAAACTAATCTCGGTAAATTAGTGGCGAGATTAGTCAACCGATACTTACTATCATAATCTAAACAGCCCATAAAGAAATACAATATAAGAATCTAGCAAGAATAGTGTATAAGATGATCCCGAGCAATTAACAGGAACAATATCATGCTTACAGATAAAAAATAATCAAAACTCACATTGGTTCATCAAATCAACATATAAAGATGATATGCATCACAGAGAATTATTATAAATCCAAGTATTAGACTATATAATGTCTATGTATGAATAAGACTAGTTCCAACATCCAACACTCCCCAAGTGTCCAACAAACTTGCGTGCACAGGACCAAGGTACAATGGTGATCACCTAACTCCGAAGGGACGCATCCAAATCCATGCGCTGCACGGACAACTCACGTGCTCGTAATAATATCATTCACACGGACAACTCACGTGCCTTAACCATGCCAATTGCACAGACAACTCATGCTCCTTAACCTCAATACATAAAAAGTCTCCATAATCAACATGTAAGCATATGTGCCATAAATAATATGAAGATGTATGGACATGCGAAATATACATATAAGGATGTAGGCAAGTGAATAGTACGACTATGGCTCGAAATATACATATAAGGATGTAGGCAAGTAAATAGTACGACTATGGCTAGAACAAGTAGAACACGATATCAATAATAGCTGGTTCCGATCAACGAGGCAATAGTGGCCTAAACATGATTTCTAGCATGATAAATAAAGCTCATGTAATCATACAAGATAGATGAGTCATAAATAGCATATGAAGTCAAATCAAGGCAAAAAATAGCCTAGAAATCTACCCGAGCACGAATAGCCCATGTCACTCGTATATACGCTCATCACCATGCATATATAATGCCCCAAAAACATAGAAAGCAATCAAATAAGGTTAATTACCTAAGGTGGATTCCCTCAAGCCAAGCCTAGTCAACATACTTACCTTTAAAAGTCAAATCAACCTCCAATCACCTTTCCTATAGAAATTACCTCTGCCCGACTCAAATAAATCAAATAAACTCATAGGAATCAACTCCAAATAATAAACTTCATCTTTAATCAATTTTCAAAAATTAATAAAAGCCAACTTAGGCGCACATGGTCAAGCCCCGAGTCTAAGAATAGATCTTATTATAACCTCAAAGTCAACCATTGGTCAAACTTATGAACTCCTAATTCTTCAAATTGCCAACTTTCAGTAAATAGAGTCAAAATCTCCTATGAATATCAAAAATTAAATCCGAACATATGTCCAAGTCCAAAATCATCATATGAACCTATTGGGATCTTTAAATCACCAATCCAGGGTCGTTTACTCAAAAGTCAAACCTTGGTCAACTCTTACAACTTAAGGCTTCCAAAATAAAACTAAGTATTCCAATTCAGTTCGAACCTTTCCAAAATCAAACCAACCATCCCAGTAGGTCAGAAAATATCAAATACACATACGAAAAGCATCAAATAGCGAAACTAAGCTTTAATTCTCAAAATAATCGGTCGGGTCGTTACAATATCATCTTTATTTGCGGATTTAACTATTGTATTGTATTTTTGCTATCTTATTTAAGAAGAATGATTATCTTATCTCTGATTTTGCACCTCATCATTTTATATGTCATTCTTGGCCAATCTCTATGATTTCATGCTATTATGGACAATTCTGGTTGAAAAAGTGAGTATCACGCTTTTGTCAAAATCTCTCCATTACTTCTTCGAGATTAGACTTGATATTTACTAAGTGCACGTTGTATTTATATTCATACTACACTTCTGCATATTTTTATGCATATCTTGGTACTAACCCAAGCGGCTTTCAAAAGGGCATTAAGAGTTTATTTGGAGACTTCATGGTGAGCCATCGTTCTTGCTTCACAGCTTATGAAGTCTCTTCTTATTTGTTTTATTGTTGTTTGATTCAAACAGTATTGTTATGTTTTGAGACTCAAATATATTTTATTCTAGAAACTCATGACTTCGTTCTACCATATTTTAGGAGTTATTTGTAGTATTTTCACTTGGGGTATTATTGTGAGATTTATTATATCTATTTATATGACAACCCGATAGGTCATTTTAAGTACTAGCCCTTATTTTCATATTCTAAGGCCTCTATTAGGTTTATTTGATATTTCTTGGTTTGCGTGCATGATCCATATCGCTTTTTGAAAAGCTTTTATATGAAATTTTGATTAAAATATGAAAATTTTGACTAAAAATAAGGCTAGAGTTGAGCATGGTCAACATTTTGGGTAAACGATCCCATATCGATGTTTTGACGATTCCGGTAGGTACATATTGTAATTTTGGACTAGGAATTATGCTCAAAATTGAATTCGGAGGTCCCTATGTTGATTTGACTAGTTTTGCAGAAAGTTAGCAATTTGAAAGATTGGAAATTTCCTAGATTTGACTGTAGGTTAATTTTATGGTTATCAGGTTCGGATTTGGTTTTGGGACTTGGAATAGGTCCATTTTGCTATTTGAAACTTCTCTGCAAAATTCGGTGTCATTCGGAGTTGGCTTGATAGGATTCAGATGCTTGGTTGCGATTCTAGAGGTTCTTAAGTTTTTTTTTAAAATTTCATGCATTTATTTATGGTTCTAGATGTTATTTTGGTATTTTGCGAGCGAGTTTATATGATGTTTTAGACTTGTGTGTGTGTGTTTAGTTTGGACCCCGAGAGGCTCGGGTGAGTTTCGAATGCGTTTCGGATGAGTTTGAGATGGTTAAAGACTGTTGGTGTGCTTCAGTTCTGGTGCTGGGCTACAGGTCTCGCATTTGCGATGACCTGTTCACAAATGCGAACTCCACTTTTACAAATTTGAGCTTCCAATTGCGATGGGGGACTGGGCAGGGTTGTCTTCACATTTGCGGAGAAATGTTTGCAACTGCGCATATCCCATACTTCGCTTTTGCGGTGGCTTGGTCGCATTTACGTCTAAGCACTAGGCTTAGGCCAGTTTGCAAATGCGAACCTTTGATCGTATTTGCGGTTGGATGGGATATCGCAAATGCGATGATTTTGTTGCAATTGCAACTTATGCAGGCTGGGGGCACAATGTGCATTTGCGACATGTTCAACATTTGCGAGGGTCACAATTGCGAACAAGAGTTCGCAATTGCGACATCCGCAGGTGGGTAAAAGAGGGAGAAATCGAGACTTAGCTCATTTTATACCATTTCTCAACCCTAAACACTCTAGAGGCGATTTTTCAAAAGTTTCTTCTTCCCAAAATCATCAGTAAGCAACTTGAATCTATTTTACTTTCAGTTACCCAATACTTTTCATGTGTTTTCAACATCAAATCTAGGATTTTTATGGTAGAAATTAGAGATTTGGGTTAAAATTGGGGATTTTGTAAAATTAAAATTTAGACCTCAAATTGAGGTCAGATTTCGATACAAATCATATAACCGGGCGGGGGTCAATGGATAATCTGAATTTGGTCCGAATCTCGGGTTTTGACCAAGCGGGCCCGGAGTTGACTTTTGTTGACTTTTTCAAATTCATCAAAAAACTGAACCTTTATCCTTCGTGGGTTGTTTATAAAGCTTATTTTGAATTTTTTTGATCGATAATTGGTTAGATATGGTTGGGTTGGGGCTTGTTCGAAAGGCAAGGTCGTGGTTGGTTGATTGACTTGGTTGCGGAGTGAGGTAAGTATCGTGGTTAACTTTGACTTGAGGAAATTAGAATTTGTTGGTCTATTTTGCTACGTGAATTATGTGTGGGGATGGCGCATATGTAAGGTGGCGAGTACATATGTATTGTCATTGGGTCAAAGCAAGTGGGTGAAAATTAGTTATTGTATAGTATTGTTGCATTGATCATGCTTTCCATGCCTTAGTTAGCTTATTATTTCTCCAATTGTCCGCCTTCATATTTTATTGGTTATTTTGAAGTTATGGGATATTGAAGGTTGTGTTTATTCATCATAATGCTATGATTGTAGTGAAATTTATTTTTCTTTGGTACCTTGGTTTATTATTGTTGCTCGGTGATGAAGAGTGAAAGCACGAAGGGTGTTGTCGTGCCTCATTTGCATATACTATCATTGATTTGAGAGATTGCGAGGATTAAAGCACGAAGGGTGATGCTGTGCACTTGATTTCTCATTATCATTTATCATACCATGTGAGAAAGAGAGTAAAAGTACGAAGGGTAATTACATGCCATTTCATTTATCATATCATTATTATATGGTGAGGATGGAAGAGGGTGATGTCGTGCCATTGCTGATTTCACTGCGCCATTTGATTTTTGGTTGGTGATTTAATTGAGTGCATTTGTTGTTTATTTTGGAAAAATGCTACGTGGTAAATTTGTACTTGTTGTTCTTGTCGTACTCATCTTTCTACATGTTCCCTCTCAGTCATTATTTTAAATGTCATACTTGTTATTTTTGTCGCTTTATGTATATATCTACACATGATTTTAGTAGATGTCCTGCATAGCCTCGTCACTACCTTATCAGGGTTAAGCTCGACACTTTGGGTTAATTGTACTCATTCTACACTTCTGCACACTTCTTTCATAGACGCTGGTGTTAGTCCCCACAGTGTCTAGTGGTACTTCTGCTCGGCTCATATCTACAGCGGAGACTTGAGGTAGAGATGCTGGTTTTGGCACTCCCTGAAATCCCCATCTATTTCTATCTTTACTGTTTATTTCATATTGAATAGTTGTATTTCATTTAAACTACACTTGCAGACTTCTAGTTGCTCATGTACTGGCGATTCCAGATTTCTGGGATTAGACTAAACCGTGTTGTATTATGAGATTATCGTATGTATTACGGCTTTATTAATCGTTACTAATGGTTATCATTCTGCTTTAAATTGGTAAAAGGATTAATTGGTTATCTAATGTTAGCTTGCCTAGTAAATTGATGTTAGGTGTCATCACGGTCCCGAGGTTAGGAATCAGGATCACGACAGTTCATGTTATGACAGCCTATATATGTTGCTATGTTTGGTTTGGGCTGATTATGATTGTTGGATTACCTAGCCAATAGGAATGACATCACAACTATTGGTGAAATTTTGACTCGTGACAAAAGGTTCGTATTTAATTACAAATTATATACATAATTACCAATAGTGTACAAAGTAATGAATTAGACTCCAATCTTCCCTATTTTCTCTCCCTCTTCTTCCTCCCTCATTCCACCCAGCTTATGTCAAGGTTGTTGGAGCGGTTATATTAGACCAAATACTAATCATGGGCTCATAGGATTATTAAATAAAGTATGTGTCATTCAATTATGATATAATTTCTTAGTGAGAGCGATGCTTATTTGAAAATTTATACAATAGTTGTCTTTAAGAATTAATTGGAAAATTTTCTTAAATGGAAAATATTGTCAAATCATTTTATTGAAATTGAAGTGAAAGAAAATTAGACTTTGTATAGGTGTATAAAATGTGAAGACAAGAGGTTAAACTCCATTAACAGTCATTAAAAGCTTCGGAATTTTGAATTCGAAAAATTAAATTTGCGAAATTATTATTTGTTTTGATTGGGTATTGTTCTAAATGATTAAAAATATATTTTGGAGTTTATATCTCAATTGATGAGGGATTTTGGTGAAGACTCGAGGTGATTTTTTGTTGAAATTTCAGAGTAAAACTCGAAAAGGAAGACATAAACAAACTGTATGCGTTTTGTATGTCGGGTGTACAAATGTCATATAAAATATGTATAACTAACATAGCCGAGTGCAAGTTTTATGTAAGTTGTATGTGATTTACCAGATTTTATACAACAAAAAAGAATATACAAACCTGGTAACTGATCTGTATGGTTGCAAACATTCAGAATCAGTACCTCCAACCTGGTGACTAATCTGAATGGTTGCAAACATTCAGAATCAGTACCTCCAACAGCTATAAATTCCAAATTTTTTCCAAAATTCAATACGAATTTTCTGCAATCTAACTTTCTCAAAAACTCTCTCTTCTTTATTCTATGTGATATACTACTGTTGAGTGGTTCGCCGCTAACGGAATTTGGAGTACTACTATTCTGGTAAGATAACCATTCTATACTGGGAGGGGACATTCCATCAACCTCGAGTACTGTGAGGGGAATAATTTTCTTAAGGACACACTTTGAACTAAGTGGGCTCGATTATATTCTGAAATTATTTCTGCACTGTTTTGCTTATTCTCTAATTTCTGCAGTTTACTGTTTCTACACTGTTTTTACTAAGTGTTTGCCAGATTTTGTTTAAAAGTTATTTAAAACGTATACAGAGTATTATTGCTAACATTATCAATCTTTAAGGAAATTACAGTTTATCTATTAATCTGTATTCTATTTTGGAGACTAAAACCTGTGTGGTTTTCTACTCCGTATGAAATTTCGTATTCTAACTTGAAGACATAAAAACGTTGTCGCAATACTAGAGTTCATACTTGTACAATGATTTGAAGAACATAAAAACTTCATCGTTGCTGTTGAAAAATTTTTGTTGTTCTGATTATTAAGACAATTTATCAATTTTGACAGTGAAAATAAATGTCAAGTGGAAGTGCTACTCCTTCTGTGAATGTTGCACCAACGGGTACTCCTACAACCCGTACCACTGTTCCACCGGCTGAGAAACCTACGAAGTTCACCGGTGTCAACTTTAAAGGATGTCAGCAAAGAATGTTCTTTTGGCTTACCCACCTTGGTATGCAGAAGTTCACCAACGAAGACCCTCATGTGCCTGCTACTGATATGCCGGCCAATGAAAAATTTATGATATTTGAGGCATGAAAACAAGCTGATTGTTTGTGCAAAGGCTACATTTTGAGTGCCTTAGAAGATGACTTGTACAACGTCTACAGTGCAGTAGAGACCTCCAAAGAATTATGGGGTGTACCTGAAAAGAAGTACAAAACCGAAGATGCTTGCTTGAAGAAGTTTGTGGTTGCCAAATTCCTAGACTACAAAATGGTGGATGGAAAAAACGTTGGAACCCAAGTTCAAGAGCTTCAACTTATTTTCCATGACCTTATTGCTGAAGGCATGGTAGTGAATGAAGAGTTCCAAGGGCCTGCAATGATTGAGAAGTTGCCACCCTCATGGAAAGGTTTCAAGAATTATCTTAAGCACAAGAGGAAGGAAATGAAGTTGTAGGATCTTGTGATATGTCTCAAGATCGAGGAAGATAACAAAACTACTGAGAAGAAGTACCGTAAGAGTTCACCGATTGAAGGGACAAACGTCGTTGAAGATGCTGCTCCGGAAAAGAACAAGAAAAGGAAGAGGCCTTCTGGAAAGTAGAAGTATCCTAACAAGAAAAAATTCAAGGGCAACTGTTATAATTGTGGTAAAGCAGGCCATAAAGCTCCCGACTATCGTGCCCCAAGAAGGACAAAGAAAAAAACTAGGGTCAAGCAAACATGGTGGTAGATGTTCATGACCTGTGTGCAATGTTGTCTGAGTGCAACCTGGTGGTAACCCAAAGCAGTGGTGGCTTGATTCTGGCGCCACTCGACATGTGTGTGCCGTTAAGGAAGCATTTGCAACCAACACTCTCGCTGGACCCGAAGAGGAGCTATACATGGGAAATAGTGCAAAACCCAATGTTGAAGGATATGAAAAGGTTCTGTTGAAGATGACATCCGGAAAAGTGCTGACTCTCAACAACGTCATGCACGTTCCAACAATTAGGAAGAATCTAATTTCAGCCGCACTACTCGTGAAAAATGGGTTTAAGTGCGTGCTGGTTAGTGATAAAGTTGTACTTAGTAAGAATGACATGTTTGTAGGAAAGGGCTACCTCACCGAGGGCCTTTTCAAACTTAACGTAATGATTGTTGACAGTATTAATGAAAAATCTGCTTCTTCTTACTTGTTGGAGTCAAATAATTTATGGCATATTCGTTTAGGACATGTTAATTACAAACCTTGCGAAAAATGATTAATCTTGAAATATTGTCTAAATTTGAGTGTAATACATCTAAATGTCAAATATGTGTAGAATCAAAGTTTGTTAAGCATTCCTATAAGTCTGTTCAAAAGAATTCAAATCGTTTAGACTTAATCCACACTGACATTTGTGATATGAAGTCAATACCATCTCGCGGTGGGAAAAAGTATTTCATAACTTCTATTGACGATTGCACTCGATATTGTTATGTTTATTTGCTAAATAGTAAGGATGAAGCAATAGAAGCATTTAAGCAATATAAGAATGAAGTGGAAAATCAATTGAATAAAAAGATTAAAATGATTAGAAGTGATCGGGGTGGAGAATATGAATCTCCTTTCGCAGAAATATGTTTAGAATATGGAATCATCCATCAAACTACTGCTCCCTACACACCACAATCCAATGGAGTTGCGGAAAGAAAAAATCGGACATTGAAAGAAATGATGAATGCTTTACTAATCAGTTCTAGTTTACTGCAGAATTTGTGGGGGGAAGCTATCCTTACAGCTAATCAAATACTCAACAGAGTACCCCACAGCAAAACACACTCTATTCCTTATGAAAAATGGAAAGGAAGAAAATCCAACTTGAAATGTTTTAAAGTGTGGGGGTGTCTAGAATAGGTACAAGTACCTTTACCCAAAAGGGTGAAAATAGGATCAAAAATCGTGGACTGTGTTTTCATTGGATATGCAACAAACAGCAAAGCATGTAGATTTTTTAGTTCATGATTCTGACAATCCCGAAATTCATAATAATATAGTAATTGAATCTGATAATGCTGAATTCTTTGAAAACATCTGTCCATATAAAATTGAATGCGAGTTGTCGAATGAAAGATTTAAACGACCACGGAAAGAACCAAAGGAGAATGCCCCTAGCAAAGAAGATCCAAGGCGTAGCAAACTTCAAAGGACATCTACTTCCTTCGGTCCAGATTTTGTGACATTCTTGCTTGAAAATGAGCCTCAAACTTTCAAGGCGGCTATGTCATCTCCTGATTCAGCATTTTGGAAAGAGGCAGTCAATAGTGAGATTCAATCAATCTTAGATAACCACACATGGGAAGTGGTTGATCTTCCTCCTGGAAACAAGCATTTAGGTTCTAAATGGATTTTTAAAAGAAAAATAAAAGTTGATGGCACTATTGACAAATATAAGGTAAGGCTTGTGGTCAAATGTTATAGACAAAAGGAAGGTCTTGATTATTTTGACACATACTCGCCTGTAAAAGAATAACGTCCATTCGGGTATTAGTGGCTCTGGCAGCCGTGTATGGTCTTGAAATTCACCAAATGGATGTTAAAACAGATTTCTTAAATGGTGATTTGGAGGAAGAAATTTACATGAAACAAACCAAGGGTTTTGTGGTTCCTGGTAAAGAAAAGAAAGTGTGCAAACTTGTAAAGTCGCTTTATGGACTTAAACAAGTACCCAAATAATGGCATGCTAAATTTGACCAAACCATGTTGGAAAATGGCTTTAAAATCAATGAATGTGATAAATGTGTTTACATTAAAAACACTCCAGGCCACGAAGTCATTGTTTGTTTGTATGTTGATGACATGCTGATAATGAGCAAAGATATGGCAGATATAAACGCTACAAAGCGCATGCTGGCTAGCAAATTTGACATGAAAGACATAGGAGTTGCTAATGTAATCTTAGGAATCAAAATTCATAGAACTCCACAAGGTTTAGTATTATCACAGTCTCACTACATAGAGAAAATATTTGACAAGTTCAAGTACTTGGATTTTTTTCAAGATTGCCAAAACTCCAATTGATGTGAGTTACGCACTTCAAAAAAATGAAGGTGAAAGTAAATCACAAGGGGACTATGCGAGAGTGTTGGGAAGTCTGATGTATATCATGAATTGTGCACGACCAGATATAGTATGTGCTATTAGCAAACTGAGTCGGTTTATAAGTAATCTCAATCACACACATTGGATGACAACGAAACGAGTTTTGGGTTATCTGAAACATACTCAAGACTATGCTTTGCATTATAATAAATATCCCGAAGTGATTGAGGGATATAGTGATGCAAATTGGATCACTGGGTCGTCTGAAGTTAATCCATGAGTGGATATATTTTCACAATAGGGAGTGGAGCAGTGTCTTGTAAATCATTCAAACAGACTTGCATCGCCCGTTCCACTATGGAATCTGAATTAGTAGCTTTAGACAAGACCGGTGAAGAAGCTGAATGGCTTCGGAATTTCCTAGAAGATATTCCATTCTGGCCCAAACATTTGGCTCCTATATGTATACATTGTGACAGTCAAGCAGCAATAGGTAGGGCAAGGAACGTAATGTATAACGGAAAATCTCGTCACATACGACGGAGACACAATACCGTTAGACAACTCCTCTCTAGTGGCGTTATCACGATTGACTATGTAAAGTCTAGAGAAAACGTAGCGGATCCGCTTACAAAAGGCATATCTAGAGAGGGAGTTAGTAGATCATCAATGGGAATGGGGTTAAGGCCGAGGACAAGTCATCATGGCGGTAACTCTACATAGCAGACTGGAGATCCCAAGAGCTAGGTTCAAATAGATCAAACAAAGTTGTGACTGACGGTTCAACATTGCCAAATAACTCAACCCATTCTCGGATGAAGACAATGTTCAGAAATAAGGATAAAACTTTATGGCTTGTTAATGAGTTAATAAAGCATTAAGATTTTTTAATGATTATCTAAATCTGGCAGTGTATGACCAGATAATGTGGCTATAGGACCACATGTTTAGAAATCACCTATGTGAGTGTTAAGTGTAAGACGCTTTAAAGGGGAATGACAATGAAGGCCCATTCTCTATGCACTCATGAAACCAGGCGGTGTTCATGGCTGAAACGAACACAACCGTGAGAACCATAAACGGTTGAGGGTTGATTGTGTGACTTATATTGTCTAGGTATACGACAAATTTCGACGGTTCAAAGATATCAAATCTACCGATTGATCGAGTATATCCGATATAAGTTCACTATGGAAAGTTCAAAGGGAAACCTACTTATCCAAATGAAGTCAATCTTCGCTTGTATATTACACTCGTCCACGCATTATTTTATATTATGGCCATTCCCCATTCATGCGGGGGATTGTTGGGTTTTGATGTTGGTGAATGGGAAATGATGGGATGAAAAATGAAGGGAATGTAAAATGTCCCTTTTGCTTTGGTTAAAGCATTTGTCCCACATAGGAAAAAAAAGAAAAGAAAAAAGAGGTGTATATATTACATTACACCTTCTCTAGTTGCTAAAAGGGTTGGAGGGGCAAGCACCCCTCGCACCGTCGTCGTCGTCGCTCGCTCGACTCGTCTTCGGCTTTGGATTTGGATTTGGAAAAGATTGATTGATTATCTTTTTGGACAAACTTTTTCTTAATTATTTATTTATTTATTTATTTATTTATTTATTTATTTAATAAATAGGAAACCATCCAACGCGGATCGACCCTGACCCACGCGCGCCCCGCAACTTGTGACCGACCCAGTCTGTTTTCCCTCTTCCCGGATTTTTTTGAGATTCCCTCCAAAAAACCTGGTGACTGATCTGAATGGTTGCAAACATTCAGAATCAGTACCTCCAACAGCTATAAATTCCAGATTTTTTCCAGAATTCAATACGAATTTTTCTACAATCTAACTTTCTCAAAAACTCTCTCCTCTTTATTCTGTGTGATATACTACTGTTGAGTGGTTTGCCGCTACCGAAATTTAGAGTACTACTATTCTGGTAAGATAATCGTTCTATCCTGGGAGGGGATATTCCATCAACCTCGAGTACTATGAGGGGAATAATTTTCTTAAGGACACACTTTGAACTAAGTGGGCTCGATTATATTCTGAAATTATTTGCACTGTTTTGTTTATTCTCTAATTTTTGCAGTTTACTGTTTTTACACTATTTTTACTAAATGTTTGCCAGATTTTGTTTAAAAGTTATTTAAAACGTATACAGATTATTATTGCTAATATTATCAAAAAGTCCATACATATTTAGAAGAGTTCTTTCTTTCACTTTATAATAATGAGTTGTTCCTTATTGGCTTGTAAAGAACAAGTAAAAGGGAGAGCGATGGGCGCACATAAAAAGATGCACCTAAAGACAAAATAAGTGGATTTGTCCCCTCCCCCCCTCCCTCCTTCCCTTTCCTATAGTGCACGAGTTATACGTGAGGCTTAATCCATATTTAGTTTTGCAAAAATTATTTTTTTATATTTTGTGCTCATCGAAAAATCATTCAAATATATGCTTACAAGAATATGTTCAAATACATTCCAGAATAAATTTTTGTAACATTTCTTTAAGTAACAGTTGATTTTAATCTTTGTAACAATTGAGTTTTTAATTTTATAACAGCTACATATTAGTTTTTATAACTGCTCCGGCTTAATTTTTTTTTTAAGTGACAGTCCAGCAGCTTGTCCTTTACAAAAAGCCCCCTTTGTGAATTATAATACACTAGAAAAATATTCTCTCTCTTTCTCTTGTTATTCTCAATAAGTTTCTAGGCAATTATATTTTTACAAACTCCAGACTTTCACTCAGAAATACCATAGAATCTTGAGGAACAACATATCTCAATGACTTTATCGCTTTCAAAGCAGTGGCTCATCACTATACAGTATTTTACTTGATAAGTTGTTTTTGTTTTCTTTTGTTCTTTGTCAATATTGTCAGATTATTTTCTAGCAGAAATTTATAGGACAATACACCTAGACCGTCTTTTCTTGCAATTTCTTTCTTCATAAACCTATTAAATTTCTAATTTCCCATCTTTAATTTTCTCTTTCTCCTGTTCAAGCAACGGAAAAGCATTTCCATTGTATAACTAAAACCTTTCAATTAAAAAAAGAATTAACACAGATTATATTAGATTGCATCTTTATATTTGGTTTAATGTACCAAAGTTGTTATTAAAAAAAAAAAGTTATTGTACTTCTCATTGTAGGTTAATTTTATCTTATAATATGAAAAACGTGATACGCTTTCGCAAAACTTAGATCTTTGTACTGTTTCACAGTTGGACATGATAATGATGATATAGAACAAGTAGTGAATTACTAGCGAGCTCGTAAACATTTTATTTTTCAATATGTAATAATTACAACAGAATTGTTGAAAGAGCAATGAGTTATAAAGACAATTCTGCACAATAATTAGAGGCACCAAAGGCTTCTTTTTAAATAACTGAAAGGCTCTTTCTTTTGTACTTTGGGGCAAAGCAAAGACATGGAAAGCCTTAAAAGAAGAGTGTCTTTACTAAAATTAAAGACTTGTGTACTGAAAAATCTGAGATAAAATATGGCTATTTTGCCTTGGTAAAGTAACCCTATACAGGATGTAATGAGTGAACTAATTAACTCATCTCTTTTTCCTTTGCTTTAAATGAAGTTGTGAATGTATTCATCTGTAATTAAAAATCTTGAACTCAAGCTCCAAAACAAAGTCGTTTTTGTTAGACGGTATTTTAACCTCTAATATTATGCGAATTCGAATTAAATTGAGCTTCAATATAAATATTAAATATCGGGTAAAAAGTCAATAAAACATACAAAGTACTGTGCTGGTTTAGATGAAGATTCCAATTCCATGATGGGGTCCTTTATATCATTACTTAATCGCATTTAGTAGACATTGAGTTGAAATGTATCAATTTTGATAGGAATTCAACAATTAGGCATTGGTAGTATAAGATTTTTTTTTTATCAAAGTCCATCATCTCGATGGTGGAGTTAAGCCGGACTCCAACCTATATATTCAAAAACTTGGATTACAAGGAAGAGGACATACACCTTAGCCTCAATTACATATTGTAGATTGGTAACCACCAATATAATGTGCACTTGTGTATAAGAAATTGACAAAAGTCTGTGAACTCCTCTCTACTACTTGATACATCTATATTCTCAATAGATGACAACACGTACAGATATGTCCCAGACACTCTATGTCTAATCATAGTATCAAGTGATGATATCATTAACTACAAACAAATTCCTTTTCGCTCTGAACCTGAAATTAGGTATTCCCTCTTGATCAAACTTCAAAGAAGTTCTAACCTCTCTAGGAAGGGAAACAACTTGATTGAGAATACCATGAGCTTTTGTGTCTTCTCCCGGGTTTGCTAATTGATCTGCAATCTTGTTACCTTTCCTGAAAATATGCCTAAACTGAAAGTCTCCAGTTCGAGCCAATTCCTAAATCTATTCAAGTACATGTCTGATCTGCCAATGTGCCTTTGTTTTCCTGTTAATCACATTGATAATTAATAGTGAATCTGACTCCACAACAATATTTTTCAAACCATGATGGCAACACATCTGGATGCCTTGTAAAACTGCCTTTATCTCAGCAAAATTACTACTGCAAATGCCATAGAAATCAGAAAATGCCTTCACTAATTCACCATGATAGTCTCTGATAATCCCACCTCCTCCAGCTGAGCCTCGATTGCCTTTACTGTGGCCATCCACATTTGATTTAACATATTCACTCACAGGTTTCTTCCAGCAAATCATCTGAGAATGAATTACTGGTGACATCTTCTCTACAACTATGAATTTGTCTATCCAAGACTGAGGGAGTTGAAGATTAGGGAATTGACAGTTAAATATCAATGTTATGGTATTAGACACTTGATGAATAATATGTATGGATGACATTCAAATTTTTTCAAAGTTTGCAGCACATCTACTCTTCCATATTTCCCAGCATATTAAAGATGGTAAATATTGAAGCATTACAGAATAGACACTATTGCTGCTCTTAGTCATCCACTATTTTATAGGTTCTACCTTAACTGTAGAGGGACCAAACTAATGCCACGTGAACTACAGAAAAAGGACCAAACATTTTTGGCTACTTGGCTGTACTAAACAAATGTTCAATGGGCTCCTCCTCATGATATAAGAGCAACTGCACCTAGATACGGTCACAATACCAAACCTCCTCACAGCTTCATCACTAGGGATCTTATTTTGAAGTAACCTTAGCATAAAAAATGAGATCTTGAAAGGCATTTTTTTATATCAAATCTTCTTACAAGTGAAAGTAACCCCTTTTTTTCTTCCTCACAAGGTCCCAAGCTGATTTGCACGTGAAAGCTCCTATACCTTCTGGTAACCAGTATGGAGAGTCTTTTCTCCTTTCATCAAACTCCACCTTTTGAATAGTATTAACCACATTCACAGGTAGAAGGCCTATCAATTTGTCATAACTCCAAGTCCCATTGTGTATGAATTCTTTGACCTTTGTATCCTTAGAAGCTCTGGTCGCCTGAGTCAATGTAGCTAATACTCCCAAACTTATCCAGTTATCCCACCAAAAAGACACATCTCTATTACCTAACCTCCAGAAAATAGATAGATCAACATCCTTCTTGATGTCCATTAATCTTCTCCATGTATGAGATTGACCATAAGCCCATTTCTTTGCCACAGGGTGAGGCCTCTTGCAATATTTAGCCTCCATGAATTCTCTCAACCTTGTCTTTTGAGTCCTGAAATTCCACCATAATTTAGCAGAAAAAGCATTACAAATATCATGTAGTGATCTAAATTCAGCTCCTCCCTCATTCACTGAAAAGCACAGATGAGTCCAGGCAATCCAATGCCTCTTACTTCTGTTAATTCCTTCCCCCAGAAAAAATTGGCAACTACTTTGTCGATTTGCTTTAGGACAGTTTTTGAGGGGTGAACTGCTAATATCAAGTGTAGAGGTAAAGCGTGTAAAACATACTTAATCAAAACTGCCTTGCATTTGTATGACAATAATTTGCCTTGCCACCCTTGCATTCTACATGTCCTTTGCCACCATGTTGTTGAAATAAATTATCTTTTTCCTACCCATATAAATAGGACATCCCAAATACTGTATAGGAAGTGGACAATTAGGGAAGCCAGTGATCCTTTGTATTTCAGGTATTCTAGGATCATCATCCTGAGCAGAAGTACAGAATCCAAATTTTTCTTTATTCACCAACTGTCCTGAAACTTGTTCATAGAGCCTAAACTTGTCCATCAACATATTTAATGATAATGAGTGGCAGGATGAGAAGAGTATGGTCTTATCTGTATATCACAGATGAGTCATGGTGGGACCTTTCTTTTCTATAAAGTATGGAATGAATCCTGAACTAATTAAGCTACCCATAAGTTTCGACAATAATTCTGAACCAATCACGAAGAGGGATGGAGAAAGATGATCCCCTTGCTTGATTCCTCTGCTAGATTTGAAGAAGCCATGCCTAACTCCATTGATGTTTATAGAGTACCA
Organism: Nicotiana obtusifolia; assembly: GCA_002018475.1. NCBI lineage: Eukaryota > Viridiplantae > Streptophyta > Magnoliopsida > Solanales > Solanaceae > Nicotiana > Nicotiana obtusifolia. The sequence continues at coordinate 6,625 of MCJB01049457.1, read as the reverse complement.
CACATTAGTCAGGAGCCTCCACACCATGTCTATCCAACATCCTAAAATCTCATTTGCCTAAGCATTTGACAGAGATATTCCCAAGAGACCCTGTCATATGCTTTGGCCACATCCAATTTCAAAACTACATTCCCAGCAAGTGATGATTTATTTATATTGTGAATCATATCTTGTGTCAACATAATGTTTTCTGTGATAGACCTTTCTTTGATAAACCCTGTCTGATTAGGAGATACCAGTTTCTCATCAAAGGACTCAATCTCTGATTCATCAGTTTAGAGATGATCTTGCGTGAGAAGTTACTAAGACTTATTGGTCTTAGTTCAGTATAAGTCTGTGGGCTATCCACCTTAGATAGAAGTACTAGACAAGTGTGAGTGAGTGCCTATGGTATAGCAGTACCTGCAAAAAAGTCAAGAATCATTAGTAGTAGGTCCTTTATGATTTCCCAGCATGAATGGTAGAATTTCCCTGAGACTCCATCAGGACTTGGAGCACTCTATGAACTCATAGTGAACACCACATCTTTCAGTTCCTCCAAAGTAGGTAACGCTATTAATCTATCATTATCTACTTCCTCAATGGTTTTAGGGATATAACTCAGAACCAAAAAAGTCATTATGGCAACTTTCCTTTTTGAATTGTCTCCGACATCCTTCTCCCTATCAACCCAACATCCATCTTCCTTCCTCATCTTCTTCAAAGTAAGCCTCTTCTTTCTACCCTTAATTACTGAATGAAAAAACTTTGAGTTTACTTCCCCTTCCACAAACCATTTCACTCCAGATTTATGCTTCCAAAATGATTCCTCCTTCTTATAGGCTCTAATCAGCAATGCATTAGCTTCATTCAAGGCAGTTCTGTTCAACTCATTATTATCAGCAATTAAGTTGGCCTCTAAATCAGCTACTCTGCCTTCTAGATCTTTAACCTTATCAAAATTATTAACAATAGTAGTCTTAGACCATTCAGACAACTTCTTACAAGTATTTTTCAGTTTCAAATGAAATCTCCACATTGGTGATCCTGTACATCAATACCCCAAGCTTGTTCCACCATTGCTTTGAAGTCTTCTTTTTCAGTCCAGAAATTTAGAAACCTAAAGTATTTTACAGGTTCCCTTTCTATTGATTTTGTTATAGTAAAAAGTGGAGAATGGTCAGATCCTGTCCTGATCAAGTGATTTACACTAGTAGAATCAAACAAGCTCATTCAGTCACGGTTTACTAGAAGTCTGTCCAATCTTTTTCATATCCTCTTCGAATGGCACCATCCATTACACCAAGTGAAATATGAACCTGAAAAACCAAGGCCCAACAGTTTACAATCCATAATACATTCAAGAAATGGTAGGCTCTTGGTCATACTGTATGGTCGACCACCTTTCTTCTTACAAGGATCCAAAATACAGTTGAAATCTCCAGCAATTAACTAAGGAATGTTGTACTTATCTGCAATGTCCCTCAAGTTATTCCAAAGTCCTTTCCTCTGATCTGAATCACACTTAGCATATACAGAAGAAATCAGCACTGCAACTCCATCCCAACTGACAGAACATATGACTTGTTGTTCGTTCTCCTCTACCACATTATAATTCACTGAATCATTCCAAAAGATTCATATTTGACTATTGCTATTTGAATAAGCATTTTGAAAACCTAGAATTCTCCTAAAATTATCTAATTTATCAGCTTTACGGAATGGCTCACATATAGCTACAAAGAGGATATTTTGTGATCTGACTAATTGATTTAATCTCTTCAGGGCACCATTAGAGTTAATGCCCCAAATTATTCCAAAAGAGAGACTTAATCATTGGATACATTTGACAAGTGTTTTGCCTGTGAAGATCCCACATACTGTTGTTTAATGTGCTTACCGCCCCTTTCTCGTGTTGTTCCCCCAAGGAAATCTTGCAATCTGCATATTTTCTTGTGTTGAATTTTGGGCTATTGCGGTAGAATTTGGCTGGGTTTTTGGATTGCATGAGGTTGTTGATGTGTATCTGTGGTGTTTTCAATGTGTTGGTCATTCTGGCGAGTTGGTTTGTCAAATTTGATGAAAGTTGGTAATATAAGATTGTTTACACATTTGGATACTTAAAAGATAATTACCTTTAACTCTCTTAAAAATATATTAGAAGTGAGTATAATTTTATTTTTGATGAGAGTATATATTTTTTAAGTGAGTATAAATTATTTGCAAAGAAACTAGTATTACACGCTTTTATTTATTTTTTCTCTTTCTCTTTTGAAGCTTATTATGAAATGCTTCTTTTTCCTCTCGATTCAAGTAAATTCGATAAATATTTATTGGTCTTTCAACTAAGAGGGTCTCAAATACAATATGAATTCTTCACTCCACATATTTTACCACTACATTAAACTCGTTCCTAAAATGAAAAACTCTACCTTACGATATATAAAATAGCCGAATAGGGGGCAAATTAATTACTCAAAAAAGAATTCTTCAATAAGGAGTATTTCTCAATTGCATAAACATAAAAAGAAATGTTTCTATCTTATTTCTTTAATGCTCTGGAAAACAATTCTCTTAGACTTCTCGGGACCTACCTCACAATTTATATCTACTCCAAATTTGCCCTTTGAGGAGGATGCTCGTCTTATGTAGACATAGTGTATTAGGAAGTCTTTATTAATCAGAATCGTGCTATAAGAACGGTCCAAACATCTTACCAATATTATTTTGTATGATATTGTAGTCGTATTATTTATAACCTTTTCTAGAGGAGATGTTTAAAATTATTTTCACACGGAGATTATTAATCAAAATATCAGAAAACATTCAAAATCTAACTGTACAATCTATTTCTTGCTACATATCCCAGAGGAAAATGTAAGGGAGCCGCTGAAAATTTGACGGTTGACTGAAGGTGAAGGGTTCAACTTCATGGTTGAATGCGTGAATTGATACATAGATTGCCGATCTAAACTTAATTATTCGATTTATTAAGGTTTTTAACATTTAACTTGTTAAGCTTTAAAATTAAGGAAAATGGTCAAATTTGTCATTGTACTATCTGAAATGACGTAACTTTATCCTTCGTTAATATCTTTGTCTAATTTTACCTCGTCGTTAAGAAAAAGTCTCATCTTTCTTTTAACTTATAATGGAGCTCCAATTTAAAGTTAATTTTGAACCGTAGTTAAAATTTACCTTTATCTCAAAGAATCTGGCGAATGGAGTATAACCATTTTATAGTTCGGGTTTCGCTAATAATAAGAGCAGATACAAGGTAATTTACAATGATTGATAACTATATGAATGGACTAAAAGTTTAACAGATGGTCAAATTGAACAATTTCAAATTGTAGAACAGTCAGTAAATCTGAACTTTTTCCATTAAAATTATAAGATTAAATATATTGTCATTGGAAACACTGGGTTTAGAAATGAATTTGGTTAGCTGGTTGTATTGGGTAAAGTACTTACACATGGATACGGGTCAGGGCCAGCCCAGTTAGAAGGAAGTATAACTCAAACATCCGGTTCACGGGCAAAGAAGACATGAGACCGGATAAAGACTCGACCGGACTGAGACCTGATCGAAGCCGGATTCGACCGAAGTGGGAAGCATCAGGGAACCGGATACCGGGTTCAAGATGGGTAATTAACTCATCACCGGATATATCGCCATTAGTAATTGTTTCAACCTTTTCAGCTATCACCAACGCGGTTTGGGGAGATTCTGTTACGGATTTTATGGGATCTATCTCATAAAATCCGCCATTTACCATATTTGAAATAGTGGTTGTGATAATGGGTGTAAAAGTACTAAATTAATATAACTTATCCTATCTTTTAACTCTTGATTGTTTGGATTTGGATGTTAAATCATATCGATTCATGTTAATATAATGTGTTTTATGTGTAGGAACAAGACTATAACAATCGGGGACGAAATCGGGGGAGAAAGCAAGCCAAAACAAGGAGAAAAGAGCACAAAAGAGGGAACCAGGCCACAGGCCAGCGCCCAGCGCTGCCTGTGGCGCTGGAGACAGAATCAAAGGAGAAGGGCACTGCCTCCAGTCCCCTGGACAGCGCCCAGCGCCCCCCAGGGGACTGATTCCGGAAATTGTCTCCTACTTCGTCTAGAAGACCCCTAAACCGACCCAAAACCTTCCCAACTCCTATATAAACATCCCTAAACCCATTTTGAAGGAGAAGAACGTGATTTTGGAGCAAAAGGGAGGCTAGGAACATCAACAACATCATCAAATTCTCAGTTCATCAATCCAAACTAGTATCTCTATTTTAGTTTTCTTCTTTAGTTAATTGTTTTTGTTGAACATGAGTGGCTAATCACCCCTTGTTCTGGGGTTGTGATTAGCCATGAATATTGTGTTTCTAAGTTGACGGATTCGTGTTAATAGTTAATGTGGCTAAGATTGTTTCTTCAATTCTATGTTTAATTGCTTAATTGCTTTGGCCATCGATTAAGTTCTATCAATTATCTATGCTATGTTTGGGAAAACTAAGTTTAGATTAGAATAAGAATTGAAGAAAGCATGTTCTTAACTTTATTAAAAAGAGCGGATTCGTGGTTAAGATAGGAATATACTTAACCACCATGCTTAATTATAGAATCGTGTTCTTCATGCATTCTTGCTAGATTAATTCCATAGGAATATAGGCATTAATCTTGTTAGGAATAGGCGAATAGTACTTCGGAAGAGGGCTATAAGTATCATTATCGATTAATTAGCAATCTTACATTAACTATATGAACG